>JANHFX010012267.1:63611-74718 GCA_027560015.1 Chloroceryle amazona
TTCCTGAAGCTTTTTTGGAATTGCATTCTGTGCTTATTTTCCTTAGAAAGCCAAGATGTGTTGGCCAATTTTAACTCGGTCTGAGAGAAGGACAGATATATCAAGAAGTTTCAAAGAGCTCTACGAAAAATCTGTAAGAGTCTGAAAAACTGATGTAGGGAAATTACCACGTTAAATGTTTCCAATATGAAAAGGCAAGCGTGACGTCAGTGTACTTAAATATTCTAGAGCTATTATTTTCATTGTGATAATAGTTAATAGAAATTGCTTTGTGATCATAGTGGTGATCTCACGTTCACCAATAATTTAAAAATGGTAAAGCAAAGGTATTAAACATTTCATCCTCATTTATTTCATCCACTATTTCCTTATTCATTTGGTTAAACATTGGAGACATACTTTCCTTTATCTTTCCTCCTTTTCAGATGTAACTTCAGAGTATTTCTAGGATCCTTAATATTCCTTAACTTGTCCAAACATTCTTATGTTATTATTTTACTTCCATTCCTAACAATATCTGTTTCGATTATCATGTCACGGAGAGGCCCTGGTAAATACATGTTTGATATCTTACTCTCCTTTTCAACACCAAACAGATCTTAGGATGTTTGCCTTTCCAAAACTACTACCTCTCTACTCTCCCAGCGAGATGTTTTTTTCCTCTAGGAATTCTTCATATGCCACCCCATAGATACTAAATTCAACTAATGATACTAACCCTATAGGTTTTTTTATCCAAACTTCTACTGCTCTAAGGATTTTCATTCGCTAGATATGCTATCTTGGTTGGCACAAGCACTTTCATCCCAACTGCTAACTTGCTCGATTCCCCTTAGTTCCTCAGAAGTAAGTCTAAGATACCTTCATCATCTGTGTGATTCCCAAAAGCAGAACCACTCACATTTTTCATGAGTGTGCTGCTTAAATCTGTGATACTGAAATCCTTTTTCTGTATTCAGAGAGCTTGCAACAGCAACCACGTTTCCTCATAACCAAGCCACACCATCAAACACACTGCAAAATTCTTTGCGTACCTTCATCAACACCTGCGGGCTGTCCAAGATCCCTTTTAAAAACAGAGCAGTTCAAATTGAAGTCCGAGATGTGGTATCAAAACAAAGACCAAAAGTACCTCCGCTAATAAAGGCGATTATTTCTCACAACATAAGGTGAGAAAATAAGAATTACAGCACTGACATAAGACAGCATCTGCACTTCAGTACAGTCTGTCCCCAAGCAGTCCTTTAGCACTGTGGAACTATAAGGGGGTCTGGGTGAACAAAAAAAGAAGGTGATAATTAAGTAATTAAGCACCATCTTGCTCTCCAGCCCATGATCTGCTTGATGTATTCGGTGAGACTAACACATTACCTCCTATGACATATAGGAACTCACTACGGCTTCCAACAGTGTTGACAGTGGAGGGGCCAGATAGCTCCATATGCAGAAAGTGAGGCAATATTAATTGTAAAGCACTTCTGGGACATAACTGTAGAGCCAACTACCTGTACCTGAGGCAAACCAAGAAACAGCGAATAACTTATTTTGTCCTTTCCTTATAAGCCCTTTCAGGTAGTTCAAATAAGCCCCCCATTTTCAATATTTTCTTCACTGGCAGTGGAAAAAACCACAAATGCTGTTTTCCACAAAAGCAGGACACTGATAATCAAATTACAAACCAAGACTTTACTACTTTGATGACCTCATTCTCATTTTCTTCATGTAGTGCACTCCTGAGAGGGTGTTCTGGGACTGACCATGTAATTTACACCTAGGCAAAGTGTAAATGATAAAACACTAGCACTGCTTCACACGAGGAGATAATTACAATCTAACACTGTTTTGCATCCACCGTGAATAGGTGTAAATAACTGAAGAAGATATGAGGCTATGGTAAATATAGTGAATATTTTTTTCCATGAGTCTGTAGTCCTTTTAGTATTGAGAGTTAAACAGATGGCATAACATCATGCAAAAAAAACCCCAACTAAACAAACCAAAACATATTTAACATCAGGTTCTACTGTAAAAATGCTAAAGGAAAATTATTTTTGTTTTAGTTATCATCACTTGTGTGTATTTACCTATAGGGATTTTATTTATTTCAATAATGTTTAAGAAGAATGTTTAAGAACATCTCTCAAACCAAACCTGGTGTTCTCACTCTTCCAGCTTTGTACCTGGTTACTTATCCATTCTATGTCACAAAAAGAAATAAGATTCTCCTGTCCAGTTCTTTGCTTTGTCTGTTTATTGTCTTGAACAGAAACAGTTAGGCTTTCGTCAGCACTCTCTACCTTACTGCAAGATTACCTTGTTTAAAGAACTTTTAGGTTGCATCCAGCTGTCCTTCTGGCAGCTGTGGGCAAGTGCTTTCAGGAAATGCTGCACCTCCTGCCTTGTGCTGCAGGTCAGAGAATCACTCTGGTTGGAAGAGACCTTTAAGATCATCAAGTCCAATCATTGATGCAGCACTGCCAGGTCACCACTAAACCATGCCCCACAGCACCACATCTAGAAATTTTGAGATACCTCTGGAGATGTCCTTTTTGTAGTGAAAGGCCCAACAAAGGAGGTCCTTCCCCCTCATACTTCCACACGTAACTGATTACTACCTCAGAGCAATGAGTGAATTAAAGGGGTTCCTTGCATCAGTACCATACCATTCGAGAGTGACACCCTCCCACTCTGGACAAGGTCTTTGAGAATAACTCCCTGTAAAACAGGGGATCATGCAGAACTAAGCCTAAACAAATGGCCTTGTCTACTGAAGCATTTTATTTGCATTTCTGACCAAGCTATTTTTGTCTTTTGGGAAGGATGCATTTGCAAAGCTTCTTAGTTCCAGAAAGCTCAGCTTCCACCAGAAAGTACAGTATGGTACAAGATCACTATGTATTTGCAGGAGCTTCAAGCTGCCAGGTCTATGCACCCTGTTTCTGGCACAGACAGGAGTGAGACTCCTGACACACCATCAGTGCGATCAAGATCCTGACTTGGGCAACTAAATTAAATACTGTTGGTTAAAAGGATACGATTACTCCTCTTAGTGTGCAGAAACAGGACGAAAATTAAGTATGCCAAATACTAAGACAACTAATGTGCTGTTCCACAACTGAACACAAAAGGCTACTAATGATCGTGGTTCAAGTGAGTGGTTTCCAGAAAGCCTAACCCAGCTCAGCTGCCTCTGCGAGTCCCACCAGCAGAAGAGCTGAGCAGGAATATTAATTTCTAAGTTAATGGGGACAGCAATTGAGGAAAAAAAGGCAGATTTGGAAGAATGAGGCAAATTCACTGATACGACTTTGCTTTATGGGAGTGGGAGCTGGTCATGACAAATTCAGAGAATGATGTAGTTTGGAAAGCACTTCTGGGTGACCCCGATTCAACCCCCTGCTCAAAGCACTTCAAGCTGGTGAGCACCTAAGGGGGATACCAATTGCAGGCTCATGCTGTAACATTTCTCCAGGCTGCAAGTGAAAACCTGGCATCACTGTCTCACCATCTCGGAGGAAGTAGGTTAAGGAACTGTTCACCTTTTCCCCTTTTTGTACTGTCCAAATGCGTGGTGGCAGTTTTGGCTAGCATACTTCAGTAATATTTACCAGATCATCCAAACTACTGTCCAGGGATCTTTAATTATGTCTTTAATTAGGACTGGACACTCGCTATGTGATCTATAGCCTGACTCGTCCAAGCAACATTTTTATAATGATTATAATGATTTCTTGAGCAATTACTGTCTTTTGAGACTGATAACTTCAAAAAAAAAAATTACCAGAAAGTCTTAGAGAAAGCAGCTTTTTCTGCACACATTTCTCATATTAAGCTATTCATTAAAACAGCTGGGGCAAGCAGGGAGAAAGTATAAGCACAGGCAAGGGCAATTTAGCATATTGTTTTATTCAGTGTAAACACAAGAGGTTTTTTTGAGCCATTTATTCAGCTGTAATTATTCTGATCTTGTATTGAGAAAGCATGTGTAGGAAATGTTTTTTTCAATCAAATGATCAAGAAAGATAATCCAAAGTGCTCTACATCCAATGTTGCAATTAAATCTCTTAAGCTTTAGCTTTATTCCTGTTAAAAGCACTGTGAAATTCTGTGAACTATACCTCATCTCGCTGTAGGTATTATTTGGTATATCACCACTGGAGCATAATAAAAGCATTGGTTCAGTTACTTGCAGTGCTGGGAACTATATTAAACACAACTAATGCTTTCTCTGCACTTAAAGACATCATATTGACCAAGACGCTGGTTTTCAGTAGGCAGTACACCTACAAAACTCCTTTGTGATTACTAAGTTACGAAATAAAGAATGATACAACACGACAGACCAGCATTTGGAACATACTTTTAAAAACATATGCAATAAAAGTCAAAATATGCCTAGAGCAAATTTTTGCCACAAAGCTTATTAATGAGAAAAACGAGATCCGATATGCAATTTGGGTATACACACCATGTGTCTTCCAGTATGGCACAGCAGACAGAACATTTTATAACCAGCCTGCCTTTATTAAAGTAAAACTTTAATAAGTTAACGCACGTGTCCCTGTGTACATTACTAGGGAACAATAAATGCATTTACTGCAATCAAACTGATCATCGTTTATGACACTATTAACGTCCTGGCATGTGCCTGTAAACGGATGTGTATGCAGACACGTTCCTTCCAGGAGGTCAATTTCTGTTTTCAGATGCTGCACATATAGCTGAATGCTACACTCCTTTTCAAACATTAAATTTCATTTGGAACAAGTAGACCACTGTTTTAAACTGTTGACTTTAAATAGCTGATCATTAAAGTGTCAGCCATTTGTCTGAAAATACTAAAATGGATTTTGGATGGCTTCCAGAATCTCAAAGAATTATGTGTCAATGTAAAATGGATTATATTTTTTTTTCCAGTGATGAGTCCAGCCTGTCAATGTCATTATTTCTCTACTTGCTGGGTACCCATGATATACATTATGATGTGGAAACCTAAAGGTCAGCCTTAGGTGGTGCCAATTACACAGATAACTCACAGTGCTGTACCTTCCCATTTGTTCTCTTATTTCTGCTGGCAATGTTAAAAATGAGCCACACTTACTGCTTTGTCCAGTATTGAGTTTCTGACTCACTCTGACAGGATACCATTAGCAGGTATTCAGACTTTGGCTGGACACTAGATTTCATTATATTATCTTTTAAGGTAATACTGAATAATACTGAGCAATTTCGTTGGGAGTATTGCATGCAACTCCATTTCCTCTGATGGGAATGGAAGTCAACAATGTTCAGGAAGCCTCAATGAGACATCAAGCTCTTGGTCTGGAGTAAGAATATTTAAACAGGACAAATCAGTTTTAAAAATAATAATTAACAGCTGCTGTGTTAGTTCAGCAGCTAAGAGAATCCACATTAACAAAGACATATCTAAAGATTTTGTTTGGTTGATTTTTCAAAAATATCCTGGTTTTACAGAAATTAACAAAAACTAAGAGATCTGCATGGAATACTCCTGACTTCCAAACCAAGTAAATGGTAATTTTTTTCAGAGTAACTAAACCTTTTCATATAACAAAAATCCTATCATGTCTTGATGCCATTCTGAATGCATTAGTCAAACCAATTACTTTCTTTTAAAGAAAGGAAATAAACTTTCCCTCTTCGGAAATGGCTTTAATGAAAGAAATGGTACAACCCACAAATCTTTTTAACCTCCAGGAAAAGCGACTGATGGTCTGTTTGCATATGCACTGTTTTTGTAACACACATGAAATTGGGGGCATATATACTGATTTTTATGTATGCATAAAGTTTCCACCCTCCCAAATATACAGAGACTGTTGAAGCACCTGTTCAACACCAATAACAAGACTCCACCAATGCACTATCAGGTTATCAGGTATTAAAGTCTGTAAAAATCAAAAACTCTACGCTACTGCCTGACTATTTTTCAGCTCTTTTAATTCTAATAAATCTACAAAGGCAGGTTTACAGATAACTAATCCTTTTATCTCCCAACTTCTGTCCCAACAGCTAGACACCAATACAATTTTGACATCCAAACGAGAGTAATTTCCAAGTATAGTCAACAACAATCAAGTGTTTCTAAAGCTTCTTAATAAATGTGCTTCTATCAGGATTTTTACTTCACTACACAGGTTATCAGGAATGATTTGTGAACAACAGTTGGCAAGACACATCTTCAAACAAGGGTTAACTTTACAGCCTTGTGATTAGAAGAGATGTGTGAACGAGGTGCAGAAAAGCCAGTTAGAGGCCCAAAAGCTTGCAGTCATATTGATGAAATTAAAGCAATTTTGCAAGAAGTGCTTATTTATGCTGACACTTGGCAGAGAGACTGGACAAGTGATGCGCAGTGAGAAAGCACATATTTCATTAGCATTGTATGTGTGAACCTGTACCGCCTGCACATGTGGAGTGCTTTGCAGTATATCAGGGTTTTTTCCCCATCAACTACAATCGTGCTTGCAGAATGTGCATGAGATGCTAATAACTCAGAAGGAAGTCTGCAACCACCACATGAGCTTTTATGTTTTAAGTAATACAAGCATTACACAAAGCCACAGCAAAACATTAGTTCACTGACATCAGTTACTCTGCATTCTCCCAGTCAAATACAGACTCATTCTGAACTTGCTATATATTCTGAAATTGTAAAGGTAAGATGTGGCTTCCAGAAAGGTGACAGAAAAACAATGTTATGTAAAGCTGTGCAAGACCTTCATTGATTTTCATCAGTTTTGCATTGCTGGAAGCAAGGCAGTGAGACAGCGGGAGCTATCTAATCAGTAGGGAAAGAAATCTCTGTCATTCTTTAACAGTACAGTTCCCAGGATATTTGGGGAAGCAAATGGAGTCAAAATAAATCTGCAGAAAGGGAGGGCAAGGAAAAATCCTGAATTAATTGAAATGTGCATTTGAAAACATGGCTTAGAAACTTTGACAGAAAGGACAATATTACTGCCTGTGGTTCTGGGAAGAGGAAGCCAAACAGCAGATCAAGAGAACCTGGTTAGAAGTGAACCAGGGCTCCTGCAGGAGACTATGAACAAAGCAAAAACGTAAGGAACCCATGCAGATCACACCACCTAGATACACCGACCTCTCTGGATCCAAAAACATCTGGCAGTAGGTGTTTATGTGTTGTTGTAACAGAAGGCATGTTTGCCTCAGTTTCTAATTCAGCAAACCAAGATTTATGCCCAAATCCTCACAGAGGCACAACAAAACTGCATTTCTCCTGGCCTGACTCCTTTGGCTAGGAAAAAAATAATGCAAATGTTTTCCTTAATTGAGAAAAAAAAAATTTTTTTTACAAGATTTCTGCCTCAAGACTATTTTAAGTGGTTTAATCTCTAACTTGCTATCAAATCAGGATAATTTTTGAGTACAAACCCATGAAATTACTATTAGGTAAGTACCAGTGACGTCTGTACCCCCCTCTCCCCCTCCAATCTGTAGAATGTATTTATTTCCTCAACACTTCTATAAACAAGGGTACGCATGTGTACTAATCTTTCGTATATTTCAATCTTTTTCTCCTTAACTGTATCTATAGTTGCTACTTCAAAGTCTTTTAATTTGCACAAAAGGAAGGCTGTATGTGGAGGATCTTTCCTGGAGGGCCCCCCTCCCAGCAGCCTATATCATAAGAAAGATTATTTTAGTTACACTGATCGGATTAAAAATACACTTAGATTTCTCCAAAGATATTAATTTGACATGTAGAGCCTTGTCTAGAAAACAGGTATGAGAGACTTCATACATTTCATCATTTCTCTGATCTTTTAATCTACATTCATGCCAACAGTCCCAATATAGAAAATGGGATCTGAGTGCTTAGGTGGGTAAAAAGAATTAAAAACTTGTTTACTCGCTTGTATTAGGATTACTCACACACACAAAAAAAATGAGTCCCATGATTATAATCATAGCTAGCAATATTCCTCATGCGCTTGAGAATTTCTATGATCCAGCCTTGGACAACTGGATGAGCTGGGGATTTCCATAATCTTGTCATAAGAATCTATGCATAAGAGATTAGAAGGTGGTTCAGCTTTGCTCAGTGAGAGGCTGTAGTTCACTGCCCCTGCCCCACCATCATGCTAGAGAACAAAAAAAAAAATTTAAAAAATCACAATGGAATAAGAGAGCTTTATCTCTTTCTCGTCAGACTGGCTTTAAGATGGCTATCTTCAGAATGCTGCAGAATAATAGTGGAATTAAAGATTAACTTTCTCTTCTCCTTTACAGAATCCTACTTTTCCAACTCCTCAGAAGGATGGCACTAGTAGATACAACTCTACATTTTACATGTGCTGTTAGCAAGAAGGGAAATAACTCCAACTGCCTAAATATTCAAGTAGGTTCTCTTTGTTCAGCTTTCTCATTGTATTCCCAGGAGTTACCTGGCTTCTCTGTCTAGCAAATGTTTCCAGAATGTGTTTTGTCAAGTATTTTTGTCTTCCAAATAAAAAAATGCACCACTAGAGACAACGTCATTACCTTGAAAACAGGATATCTATTGGGGTAAACTCTTTTCTGTGCTTATATGTAACTTTTTTTCTCGTAACTGACAAAACAGGAAGAATGTCAAGTTAGCTACTGCTAGACAGTTACTTTTTTCTTTCTGGTGCTACCACTCTTTCTGAGAAGTTTTGCATTACTTTTGCATTCTGACATAAATTAGTGCCTAAAAGCTTCCTCCTTTATTCACTATAAAATTAAGTGCTGAATGGATCAATAAATATATAATAAATATTAAATCTTGAGCAATCATCTTCCCGATTCTTTGCAAAAAGTTATGTCCTGGTTTCAATGAGAGCAGAACTAATTCTGTTCAATAATTTTACTTTTCAGCTCAGTTCTTCTAACTAACTGCACTTTTCTGCGTTTAGCAGCCTGTTTTCACAGGCAGTGGCTCCTGCTGGCAGTGATAACACTCAGATGTTTAGAGTTAGCACCAAGGATTGGTGTGCAGACCAAGGCCACTGCTGGCAGTACTCAAGCTGGGGGGAGGTTGCAGAAAGTAAAAGGCCACACCTGTGGGGAGGAGTGGACAGGACAGATGACCCTAAACTGACCAACAAGAGATTCCACCCCATATACGTCATATTTGGCATGAAGCTGAGGGATCACAAAAATCAAGCTTGTCCAGCCTCTTTCTCTCTTTCTTCAATGGCAACATCTCTGTCTGTTCTGCCTTCAATCCTGACCTGTGTGTTCCTGAATCTGGTACCAGAATCCAGCTCCTGCACACAGCTCCCATCTGCTTCTGGGCCCAGTCTGGGACTTCCCCAGTGCCTGCTCCACAGCATCAGTTTCGCTCAGAGTCAATAACAACCTATGCTCACGCAGAATAAAAGGATATAACTTATTATCTCTATATTCTAGCCTGTGATGTTGGTGGTCTCCTCAGACTTAACATTGTTTCCTGCTGTCCAGTGTCTCTATATTTTTTTTGCCATGTTTCTCTTAATGACCTGCATTAGTGATTTTCCAGGCTCATTAAAACAGTCAAACACTCTGAAAATCACAAAGGAAATTAGACAGCAAGAATATGTTTTCAAATGATCTCCTCTTGGATGTTATCCTAGGATAGGCAAAGAATTGTTTGAGACAAACTTGGGAGTTGTTGGTAGTACTTTGATAGCGCACAGAACATGCATGAGCTATCGAATGACCAGGTAAGGTCAAAGACAGTGTTTACCTCTTAGAAATTAAATATCTTTCCTGGTGAAAATATTCATCAGTAGGTAAAAAGAGATCTAAAACTACTATGTAAAATATTATGGATTGATCAAACTGGATCAATTTAGCATAGCTCTGAAGGGGTTTTTGTCTGTTGAGGTCACTTGATAGTTCTGGACACTGTTTTTTTTTTGTCTTTTAAGTAATGGCTTAAACATGTTAGGGAACACTCAGAGATATGACTGAGAACTAGAGACCTCTCACATCCTGCATGAACAGCTCAACTTTCCAGCTATCTTACTAGATCAGGGTAAATCTGTCTCTCTTGTGAGGATTATTAATGTCATACAAAGTAGAAAAGCTCTAATTCAAAGAGTGATAATACCATACTGTCTAGGCACAAAGAGTGGGAAAACAGGACATGAAAGCATGAAGGAAATCAGGAAATTACTGATGGCAAGTGTGTCTGAAAATAAAATCTGTGTTTTGATATGCAGACCATCACCTGCTCCAGCAGATAGTTTATTAAGTATCAAGCACCATTAAGCTTTGCTCTTACAATACCATATGTATCGCTAATATGTATAGGACCACGTCCTTAAAATATCATTAACATCACTATAGGGAAAAGGAAGAAAAAAAAAAGTATAACTTGGGTGGCTTCATAAGCATTAGCAACTTTTGGTAGCACCTCACATTTGGATTCCCTAGACTTATACCAACGCTTGGTATAAACTTTTAAGTCTTTAGATTATAATGTAAATAGCAGCTTTACTAATTATTTATCTGTTCTGTATGTCTCCATAACTTACTAAATCCAACAGGTATGCTTATGTCTAAAACTCAGTTACTTCCTTTTCCTACTTTATTTACAAAAGTCCCAAAGAACAAAAACACATTCTGAGCTAGACTAGCTGAATAAAAACAAACAAACAAATAAATAACAAAGCCTGAAGAGATGAGCCAGTCCTGAAAGGTCCCTTAAAACGATTTTCTAACAGCAACCCAAATTATTGTTAAATTCTACAATCTAGCGCAAAAAGAGAGGGTGAAACAAGAGACTGCTCAACGCTAAAGCATTACACAGCCCCTCCAAACTGTGTGTGTACAGATGTAATGGAAGAATATTTGGGTAACCTGTAGCTCCTGACTTATTTTGGAAACTTCCAGAGAGACGATTTCCAATCAAGCTACAGCTGGGCCAAATTAAAGCTGGTGCTTTATTTCAAGCACCTGCTCCACAAGAGAAACACCTCGCCAAGTATCACAAGGTCAGTGCAATGCTGGTTTTAGACCTATTTTGTGGGGATTTTGAAGCATTTTATGGTTGTTGTTTTAGAAAAGCTCCTTGTAAGAAAGGAGTAGATGTTGTTGTGTTTGACACAAGATGCTCTGT
>JANHFX010012268.1:7988-20267 GCA_027560015.1 Chloroceryle amazona
CAGGGGGGTTGGGAATCTCTCCAGAGCAGGAGACTCCACAACCTCTCTGGGCAGCCTGGGACAGGTTCCCACCCCCTCACACCAAAGAAGTTTTTTCCACTTGGTCAGATGGAACCTCCAGAGCCCACTGTCCCTTGTCCTGTTGCTGGGCACCACTGAAAGAGCCCGGTCTCATCTTAACAGGTTACATAATTTTCAGTCAAGGTGAAGAGAAAGAAGGATGATGGTGAACAGAAGAATTGCTATAGTCTATCTTCCAAGGTGCACTTGGGACAGAACTGCATGATGGGACCCCCAAAGTAGTAACATAATCCACCTAGTTGAGGTATGGGAAGAAAGGAAGAAATGAGCAGAGGACTCATAGAAACATAAGAAAGTTTCCAGCAGAGCTGTAGGTCAGAGCATCACAGGCAGCAGGAATTTATTCTGACTCACACCTACAACAGAAGAAAACCTGCCTCAGCATTAGGGAAAGAGGGAGCTGAATATTCTGGATCCTATTAAGAATAAACCTGTTCTGATCAATGTGTTCTTGTGTATCCACCCAAAATATGATCTGTATTTTATGTCAACCTTCATCAGAGCCTGCTTGAAGAGGAAATCCATTTGTAATGCAAGCCTGCCTTGGTATTTCCACGCTGAAGCTGTGCAGAGACCAAAGAAGGTTTGCCCAGAAATACAGGCAGGGTGAGAGGGGTGACAGGAGCAGGAGGGACAGGGAGAAGAAAGAGGCAATAGCTTAATGTCATCTCCAATCCCAAACTGTGGTACAAAACCTCTCACCACCTTTTCATTACTTGCTAGTTCATTAATGGAATAAACACACTCCAGAGATTTAACCCATTTATCTCTAAAGCCCAGCATCCTCTCAGCACCCTCACCTGAAGCCTTTCTCAGTGTTCCAGACACTGAAAAATTCCTTAAACTTTAGTACAAAACCCCTCACACTTCTTTTTGGACAGACTTGTAATACATGTAGAATTTCTCAGTTACCTTATAAAAGTAAGAGTAGTAATACCTCTGTCATCCTGGCATCTGGGAGTTCCTTGCCTCTGTCGATTTGAAGCATTTACAATTTCATCTTTTCTACGTGACTGCACTACATGAATTGCCTCCAGGTGTTTATCAAGAGCAGTGGAAATGTTAGCGTGAAGGGGAGAACTGCGCAGGCGCTCCATTTTTCCCAGTAAAGTCACAACCTGATGAACATTTCACACGTTACAAGAGTTCAGACTCTGCTCGTGTAGACTTACAAGAAAAGTAACTAGATTAGGAAGAACAGACTCAGGGTAACCATTGGTTTCTTTTGAGAGCTGTTCCTGAAGTTATAGCTGAAATAGTTTTGAATTCTTACCGAGGACACTGACTTCTCCAGAGCTGAAGCTGTTGAATAGTTGGGTGTGTGCAGCTCAACAGCAAGACTGAAGTACCCAAATATTAGGACAGCCAGCAGTAGTTTATAATCAACAGATACAACACACAACAGGAGATGGTTCCATAACAACACGCTTTCCTCTAAACCAAGACCCCTGTGGTCCCCCTGTTCTTCAGTTATCTGGGTGAAACCAGCCCCGTGCAGGCTGGAGGGCGTCCACCCCCACGCTCCCCCTGAGCTGGGCCACTGCAAACTGACAGGCGGGCAGCAGGCTCGGGCTGCTGTGGAACCACAGGCGTGGGCTGACCTTCAGGGTGGGTGCTAAAGGAGCTCTTGCAGAGGGTATGGAGCACAAGCACTCAGAAATAATTCCATTTTGGTTAGTCGACTGAAAATTGGTGTCTTGTCTTACAACAGTCACACGATGATGAATTTCCCCTCGGTGAGCAATTCCTCAACCACAGTTCACAGACCACTAAAGAACCTGGTTCCTGGTCTGCAGAAAGAGATACAGCTAACAAATCCACAGCCCTAAGGCTCACTGGGCAAGGCCTACTCTGTAAATAACCCTGATGATTACTGGTCACCCACAGGTTGGAAAGATAAAACAGAGGGTCCAGGAGCACAGCCCAAAGTGAACTTTCTGGTGGTTGCTTACAGCAGGACAACCGCTGGCTTCCCTTGGAGAAGGGCTGGCATGGGAGCTTTGAGCATAAGGAAGGGTGGCTACTGAAGCCTCTGGACCAGGTCTGCCCCAAGTATCCCCAGAGCAGGCTGTTGGCCCAGACACAGAGACAACAGAATGGAGCAGCCACTCCTGGCCAAGGGACCTGAGCACTCAGGAAGGAGCAAGCTCCTGCTGCAGGGCTTGTCCTGCCCTCCCTCAGGCCTGGCAGAAACCTGGGGGTGGGAAGCACAGGCAGGAATCAGCTGCACAAGTTACTGTGACAGCAGCAAGAACAATACACTCAAAAAGTGACATTTCACATTTGTAAGGAAGCCAAGAGGTTTTCAAAAAAAGACAAGTGAAGGGAGAACCTCACATCAACAAGCTGGGAACCAGTCACTGGGACAGAAAACTGCAGAAAACTGCAGAAAATCACTGGAGATGTTTCTGAAGGAGAAGCCAGATTTTAAGGAGCAGCACAGCAGGATCATGTAAGCAAGTGAAACAAGGTAGGATGAACCCGACAGTGATTCCCAGTCTTATGTTATAGTACGTCCACATCCACTGAAGAACTGATGCTCCGCGATCTGTTTTTTAGGTACCACAGCCTCATCCAGCAGGATCCACAGCTGACAATTAACGGCCTACAGGATTTACACAAAGCCTGCAGAGGCACCAGGTGCCTACAAGCAAAACCCAGAGTGCAGCAGAGCCAGGCTGCCCCAGGAACCTGGTGGGAACACTGAAAGCTTTGGGGCTCGCCTTCCCATCCCCTCGGGTTCTTCAGGAGTTCATCCTGCACTCCCAAGAGACATTTCCTTCCACTCATGACTTGGAGGCACTAACTAAACCTGTCCTTGCTCTGCCCGCTGTGACTGATCCCTTCTGACTGTCAGAGCTTGCAGAGTAATTCAGAGCCTTCCCTGGGAAACGCAGTTCACACCCAGCAAGGCCCAGGCTGATGCTGGAGCAGCTGGGTCCCAGCCATGGGCCTTCCCACCTGGAGGCCAGCATCCACCATGAGACAAGGACCAAGGTTTCAGGCCCTGCTTTGGTGACTGCTCTTCACAGGGCACTCCATTTGGAGCAGGAACTGTGATGCTTTCCCCAGCCCGTACAGACACCCTCACTACTACAGATAAGCTCCTATTTCCCCTCTCTGGCAAAAATCATTAATCCAGAACAGAGGAGCTTCAACAGGATGAGCTGAATGCCCAGACTCAGAGCACCCCACTGTGGGGTGACTGCAGCATTCTCCAGCCACAGTGGAGCTGTGGATTTACATCTCCCCAGACACAAAGGAGATGAGATACAGCCTGAGAGAGAAGATCCTGGTTCAAAGTGTTTTCTTTGACTAGTAAGTGGTTTTAATAGCTACTGATGACATCATGAAGAAAGCCACTGCAACCTCTCCATGAGTTGTGCTTCATTCTGGGGCTGAAAGAAACTGCCAGGGGAAGTCTCAAGAGAGAAAACCGAAGTGCATGACCAGAAAGAGGATTTATTGAGATGCTGCACACTACAGTTAATCCCAAATCCAGCCAGCTAAGCTTCCACTTGAACCTCTGTACCAGGGCTTGTCTTTGGCTGTTGAGTGTCTGGATCCAAGTTCAACAGCCCCACTGTGCCTCTGAGCATCCTTAAAACTATATTTCAGTTGCTACCTAACAAGTTTTTGACGTCCTGTACCCTGAAGTTCTGCTCCACAAACGGCCAGAGAAGATTAAGTGCTATTTTAGATGCAGATTTACAGTGCTCAAAGACAGGCAGACCTTCTGGAAGTGGAGGCTTCCTAATACTGTTCCTCTGGGGTTCATAAACCAGTAGTTTCAGAAGCTCATCAACAGGCCTACACTAACCTTTCTCCCCAGCTGTAGGAACAAGGGGAGGCAGGTGCCCGGGACAGATATGAGCAAGCTCCACAACTTCCAGACACGGCTCCACAGCTTGCGCGAGGCCGGCAGAAAAAGGAAAGACCCTTCATGTTGTTGCCGCGTGGCTGAGCTCAGCAGCACCGGTTCCTCCAAGAACCAGCATTTCACAGAACAGCAGCTCCTGCCTTTCAGCCCACGTCCCCTTGCAGGGGCTGGCTCTGACTCTGCACACCCAGCCCACCTTTCTCCTCCTCCTGCAGCGTGAGCAGCCTGGCTCTGGCCTCTCAGCCTCAGAAGAGTCAGATTAGGCCCTCGCTATTCTGCCACTGTTTGGCCACTCAGAAGACACCAGCCACCCTTGCCCTACAGGTTATGGCTGTTTGGCTTAAGCAGCAAACTAATAATTCAGGCTGAAGCTGCATAAATAACCATTCTGCATTAATACAAAACCCTCAAGCAAATATATATCAGTCATACAAATGTTAATTAAGCTTGCCTTTTTTCCCCTCCCCAAAATACCTCCTGTAATACAGTGTCTACAAATCTATAATGACCATTTCTCTGCTGAGCTGCTCAAATGCAGTCACACCTTCGAGCTGCACAAGCTGTTGGGCTGGACGGCTGGACTCTGGCACCTCCCGCACTCTGGACTAGAAACCACATCCCCCAGCAGGCCCAGCTGCCAGTGCGAGCCTCAGCTGCTCAGCGGGCTCCCTGGAAACAGCAGCAGTGACCCCAGAGCTGTAGAAATTCTAGCTAGGGGCTGCTGAAATATTATTCCCTGCGTAGCATTTAAGAACAAAGCTATTTTGGGAAAAGCAGCTCTGATCATCTTACAGATCTTACTCTGTACTCTAAGTTCTGTGCCATAAATTCAATAGGTTTGGGTTTTTTTTTAATCTTACAACTTACTCTGGCTTGCTCACGTAGCTGATCCACGATTAAGCGATCAACTCTTGATGGGTTTGATGGCAGCCTTGGAATCGGAGTGTTGTTAGCACTAGAAACTTTTTTCCCTTGGAAATTCTTAGCAAGAACTGATTCAGTCTGCAGGAAAGCAAAAGAAGAACCCCCTAAGAATGTAAGCTGTGAAGTGTGCTTTATTACAGAAACAATGCCAACCCTTCCCTTAGGGTTTTGTGGGGTTTTTTTAAGCAGCTAATGAGGATTCAGGCACTTGGGATTTAACCATTCCACAAGACGAGCACCTGCTCTAAAGGAACAACCACTTTACTCCAAGCAGTTCGACTAAAGTAATTATGCTGACATAATGCATTTCAGAAACATTTTGTCTTCTCACACTCTGACTACAGCCTGTACTAATTTTGCCTGTAAATAAAATGGGAGCCAGTCAGAATCACAAGGCAAGAAGGAACGAGCAAACAGACATGGACCCCAGCCACAAAATTAAAATAGAATCGGTTAAGTCGGCAATTAGCCTGAATTCTGTACAGATTAGTCAAACCACAGAAGGCTTCTTTTGTTTCATTGCAGTGAAATTGATTTAGCCATCAGAACATGATTTTGAAGCCTGACTGCATGATTTCAACTGTCACTCTCTCTCCCCTCATTGTCACACTGCTCTGGAACACCTGTAACAATATTCAGCTAGAAAAGCCCGGTTTAAAAATCACATTTCTTAGATTGTTTTGCGGTGGTCCAGAGCAAGCTGCAGCCTCATTTTCTTCATCCCTGCCCACCACTTCTCAGGACACATCAACTCTGTTTTGACCTTTTCTATGCAAGCCCCTCCTCAAGTCCATCTCTTCTTCCCTGACCCCTCTATTGAAAGCAACAACCAGCCTTGGGAAGGAAACGCTTTGGAAACCCCCTCCCCGTGTTCCATCCCCTCACAATCCTCACTGGAGTCCTGTTGTCAGTGCAGCATTTGCTACAACAATAGTTATGAACCCAGCTGGGCTACAAACCTCCAGAACATCTCTTTTCAGCCCAAAACCCAGGGAAGCACACCCTTTGAAGTGTCATTAAGCACTTCAACTCACAATGGTGAGATTTACCCACGATCTCTAACTGGACTGAGTAGGACGAGACCGACATCAAATCTGTGATAGTGGCCTATTGTTCGAGGGGTTTCTTTGCTTGTTTTTCATTTACCTTCTTTCTTTCTTTCTCCAGAGATCTCCATTGTTCATAACATTCCTCTAGTCTAACGTGAAGTTCACTGGCAGGCCCGCTGCGGCTTTTAACTTGCTTTGGAAATCCAAACGCTGGTACAAAACCAGTAAAAGACCCATCACCGTACATCTTCTCGCTGCAGTAAGGGTAGAAGCGTTTTAAATCGCTGTGGTAGAACAAGTCCTGAGGCTCCATCAGAGGGACGATGGAGCGGCCGAAGAGGCGAGCTGATCTCAAGGGGAACGGGCTGGAACCAAGCTGCTGATTACGCCTGAAGTCCCCCACCAGGCAACTGCTGGAAAAGCTCGGAGCCTGCAGGCAGGTCACAGGACTGATGGCTTTGCTGTCGCTGTTCCCTCGATGGAGGTTAAACTGACCCTGAGACTCCATGAGATCGTGGTACATTTCCTGCAACAACCTGTCTGCGTGTTTCTCTCCTTCCAGGTCATAACACTCACTCTGTGGCTTCAGCTGGAAATGGTGTTTGTTCAGATTTTCGATGAACCCAAACTGCTGAGCTGGGTAATTGTCACAAAATCCATTTGGCTGCTTTAGTTTTTTTTCACTTAAATACTCGATGAGGTTCTCCTCTCCACCCCTAACCAGCGCTTCAATGTAAGCAGCGGAGCGTGCCCGTTCTGCAGCATTATAACCACAGTCGAGACTTGAAACAAATGAGGGATTGTCTTGGCAGTACTTGTGAAATAAATTACTATTTACAGGGAAATTTGAAGATGATAACTGAAAAAAATCGTTAGAATGACTGGAACCTTTGGGAAAGGCAGGGAGTTGATTATTCAGTTTCAACAAAGGGTTTGGATTGTGAGGTGGGCCAGGAGCAGCGGTTTTCGTTTGAACATTCACCCAAGCTGGCCTCACGTTAGCGCCCGCTGAAGGGTTTGCTGCGCTCGGTAACAACGGAAGCGATTTGCAGTATTCAGAATTCTGAAGATCAGATTTGGAAAACTGCTGCTTTTCTACACCATTTGCACAGTCACTATTCCCTGGACAAGCTGTGAAAGGTTTTAATCCATATTCAAGCTTTCCCCCCAAATCGGTGCAGAATGAGGCTTCATTTGCAAACTGTTTTTCTGACAGAAGTCCTACAGCCTTGGGAAAAGTGAAGTTTTGCTGGTCTGAAATTCTATCTTCTATTTTTTTCTGAGTTCCTGATTTAACTTGAAATAATTTAGTATAGGGTTCTGCATCCAGAGGTGATACCTCAGGGGTTCCATTTACTACCTTGCTGTCTTGGAGGGTACATCCAGTGCTCTTGCTGGGCTTTGCTTTACCAGCGTGAGAATATTCAGCGTATCTGCTGTAATCTGCATTTTCACTGTATCTGGGAAACTTCGGGAGGAACGTTTCCGCCCGCTTCTGCTGCAACTGCACATCTGCTCCTTTGGGACCCACCTTCTCCCTTCCGTAAGGAAAAAGATCAGCTCCCGAGTCCTGGATTACTTCTGAATACCCAGCCTGGGGAGGAAAGGCATTTTTTAAGTATGGATAGCTCTGATATATGGGTGCTGTCTTAATATTCTCATGAGTCTGCATGTTGCAACAGTTGGCACGATCCTTCCTGGAAGGGTATAGACACTGCTCTTCAAAGTCAATGCCAGCAACCCCCCGAAAACATTCTTCAACTTTTTGCTGTTGCGGAAGGTTTCCACTTTGCAGGTACTGTTTTTCAGCAGCAGGTACAGATTCACCACTATAAAAACCCTGTGGTGAGGCAGACCCAACAACTGGTCTTTTAGTTTCTGGCAACAAGTCGTGGTGGTCCGAGAGTCTGGTTGCAGTCATGGGCCATACGGACTTGAAGCTGGAAGGGCAGCTCCTGGAAAACAAGACATGCAGCATTAGAGTTTTATCTGTGGTGCTTCTCTGCCATCCCCAGATGCAGAAATGGGTTTAAGAACCCAATTCTTCCCTGATAATCTCTCTTGATTGATTCATTTATGTCCAGCTTCTACCCAGTACTGTCATCACTGCAGTTTTGCCTTCACCAGGTGAGAAACCTGCTCCTGCCCACCTTCTATGTACAAAGCCTTCAAGCTGCAAGTGATGCGCACGTACCAAACCACAGACAGTCAATCCTCTCGAGATGCACTGCCTGCCACCACCAAAGCACTCCTGATCAAGCAACGTGTTAAGATAACCACACTCCCCAGACTACCTCAACCTTTCGAAGCCAGGTCCTTGCCCTCCACACAAAACGCTTCTCTATCATCTTGCTTATCTCTGCAGAACTGCCTGTGTTTTACCTGGGCTTACACTGCTTCCTGCAGGTAAATGAAGAGTAAGCAGCTCAACACATTTCCTTCCTTCCCCTAATTACCATGCACTACTGCAGGACAGTCACTGACTGCCAAGGAAAACTGTAGCCAGACTAGCTAAGAAATGGAATTGTGCCTGGAATTGTTACAGCGGCTGTCAAGTTCATCAGTACCGAAAGCAGAAATCCAGCTGTAGCTGTGTGAAGCCAAGGAACTGGTCAGCAGCATTCCCCTGGTGAAGACTGTCTGAAGTCTTCCCTCATTGCAGCACACCTACAGAAATCACTGGGATTGGTTGGGATTACAGAAGAGCAGTGCCTGGCTCAGGATCCTCTAGACCTGGGATAGTCAGGTTCAGGCAAGACCACGAGCTCTCCAAGCACCTCAGGGATGCTGGATCTGAATCCTTCTATCTCAGGTTAGCAGGACTATATACTATTTTTTTCTGGTGCTAGAATATAGGCATAATAAATCTGATATTTAAATGTTGCTTAGGTAGCACTACCATCAGGAAACATTCACTTTGCACAGAGATCTCCTCTCCTGACAGTTCAGAGAAGCGTGAAAGAGCATGACTTTGTGTTGTGTGTATTCTTTCTGTGAATTGAAATGAATTAAGAAAGGGAAAGTCTGAATTCAATCTTCATCTGAAACCCCAAACAGGCCAAGCCACATATTGAAGGAGATTTATCTGAATACAGCATTTCCACAATGCTTGTTAAGGAGTTGTTTAAAAAACGCCAATTAAGAAGTTCAGTAAATACCAGAAAGCCAAAAGCTACCACGTGAGTACCTAGAGAAAAGCTGTCAACTATCACCAACGAAACATTAGATTAGAGGGAAGGAAGGGAAGCCGTAAAGAGTGCAAGGAGTTGCCAGCAGCAGATGTGAAGATGACTAAGAGAGCAGAGACACGGAGATCAGCGAGGGCAGTTTGTCAGAGCAGGGAACGCCAGCAGCACTTGCACAGCACCACACTCACCCCTCAGTGCAGTACGGCTGCGGTTTATCTTGTTCTTCCAGGATGTTAGACACAAGTCCATATAAATCTGCTTCACTGCCATAATCATTCCTTTCAGGCTGAATCCTGAAAGGAAATCACGTTAATTCAGACAATTGCTGCATTCTAAATGTTTCGTAAGTTTAACTAAGCAGCAAAACAGACTCCAGGTACTCCCTCAACACAGCCGTTCTCTTGCTGTCAGTGCTGACTACCTGGACTTGACGTTAATCTGGGAAGCAGGAGGCTGCTCGGTATCATCTCCGAAGGTGGACCAGGGTGTGTATAAAAGGGAAGTGTCCACGGGCGCAGAGTACTCTGATGTTGAAAGGGATGATCCGTAGGTCTGAGGTAGCTCTACGTTTTCTTCATTCTGCATTTTATGTACAATAAAAACATTAATTTTCAGTATGAAACCCCTCAAACTGTCATCTCGTCATTCTGCAGGGTTGTAACTGAGCTCAGCCTCAGAGTAACCAGAGCATGAGAAGCAAGCAAGCCATGGACTTCTGACACTGCGCTCCAGTTAACTCCCACTGGTGACTACTGCCCACCGCAGAGACGGACACAGTAAAGGTTTCAGGCCGTATCAGCCTGAAGCACCTGCACCAGTGTCTAACAGGCGGTCACCAGCAGGAGCCACCCCTCCTCACAACCGTTACGGGTTATTTAGGGCACTGGAGAAAGCTTACAGCCAGTTCCTTTCTAGAGGAAAGGTGTTCTGCCCAGCTCAAGTGAAAAGGGGCAATGCCTTGGTTGGTTTAAACACAGTATGTTTTCTTAGCTCTTAGTGAGAAAAATAATGGTGTTTTCACAGGGTTAAACATTACAGATACACAATAAACTCCTCTATGGAGCAAAGCGGTCCTGCAGCTACAGAAGGCAAGACACAGAACCAGGTTTCACTTCCAGTAAGGCTCTGTGCCCAGCTACAGATGGTGCCTCCACTGCACATCTCTGTTCCCCAGGTCCGAGTAAGAGGAGATGGCCAGCAAAGGACATGGAAGAACAAAGCCACACAAGGCTAGGGCAGAGTAACAGATCTGTTCTTCAAAGTGCTGGGAATGAGTTTTCATTCAAGTCTTTTACCTCAGTAAAGGGCTACCAAAGAAGTAAGAGATGCGAGTATTGAACTGTCCTGGCATCTTCTACTGCTCAGGCTGAGAACCCCCTGCTCAAGGGGCTGGTTCATACGAATGCTTGGACCCCACAGAATAAGCTGGGGCAATACCTAAGCTTCTCCTTTTACTGACTTCCCACTTTTCCTAAAAATAGTCATTTGCTCCTCACTTTGTCCGCAGCTGTTTATGCTAGTGAGGGAACAGAGAACACCACGAAACACCACATACAGCTTCATCTGGGGCTGCATTAGAACCCAGTCGCTGCCCTTTCTGACGACCATTACAATGAAGATTTATCATGAACAAACCAACGCGGTGATTTATGTTCACCAGCATAAGCAACCCTATTTGAAATGGATTTTTGACCCTTTTGTTTAGAAGCAACCCAAACCCTTACAGAGTTGTGAAAAGTTCATTTATAGTCAACCAAACCTGTGATTTGTAGCAACCATAGAGCGAGCCAGAGCCTGTCAGCACGCCGCTGAAGGCATCGGTCAGCCTCCTGCCAGCTTCTGCGCCACTCCAGCAGCGACCGCCGCCTCTGAATGCAGCTTTAGGCTGTGCAGGACAAGGAAAAAGGGTGGTAGAAGGACAGAATTACACACAGACCTGAAAGCTGTGCATCTTATACCAAGATTAACTTCTTTAATGCTTTAATTTACCCGTGGATTCTGCTCCATCTAAGTCATCAAGGAATTACTTCTATATACTGTCCTTAGAACACTTTGATACTCACCCCAAAGGAAAAGCTTAACCCACCGAGCCACAAGAACATCACATGGTGTTCAGGGCCAGAGAGGATTCAGATTCAGAGGAAACCCGAGTTCCCTCCACTTCCACAAGCTGAGCTTCCAAACACCTAAACTGCCACCCAAAAACAGCAGCTCCAGGAGTGGGAGAAGGATCATCCCTTCCCCCAGCAGCAGAGGACGGTGCCTCTCATCCTTTCCCCGCTGCTCCTGTTACATCATCGATGACACAAACATGTGTACAGACGTTTCCAGATGTCAGGAGCTGGACTTTTGCTGTAATGCACACGCTGGGAGCTATGGGGGAATTCTGCCCCATTCTGTAGCTAGGGGAGAATCAAATCCCACCTAAGAAACACCCCTCTGCCCGTCAGCTGGAAACAGCGGCCAGTGGGAGCAAGGAATGGAAATCTGAGCAACCTGCTCTAGTGGGAGGTGGCCCCGCACATGGCGGGGGGGAGTAGATGATCTTTAGGGTCCCTTCCAACCCAGACAATTCTAGGATTCTAAAACCAAACCAAAATGTAGACATCTTTTTCCCTTCTTTAGAAGGGGAGCTACATAAGGGAAAATTAAAGTGATATAAACTAAACAAACCCCACCAATTCCTCAGCTCATAAATAAAGGTGAAGTTATTTGCAGAGTTTAAAAACATTACTACAGCAGCTCTTTTGAAATGTTTATTAAGTTTACGAGAAAGTCCAAGATTCACAGGACTTTCTGAGTTCCAGACTTCTGGGAGCACTCTGAATGAGCACTCCCTGCAGAGCACTCGCCCTTCTCTAGCTACCTGAGGATGAACACAGACTTTACATCGAACGCACGTGGCCTACAGCACGACCCGCTCTCTGCTTTACATGGCAGTGACACCGACTGGTCACAGAGAGCTTCTCGAACACAGGGGCACACACAGGCAGTGTCCATGGGGATGGAGCACACTCTGTTCTTTACACTGGCTACGCCACATTTTCTCCTCAGCTACCTCCTTGTGCAGGGGACACCCAGCCCTGACCTGGGATCCCAGCCAAGACCTGTACAGGCCCGGTGAGCTCCGTGACCCCCGCCCTCAACCACGTCCGAT
>JANHFX010012269.1:0-22451 GCA_027560015.1 Chloroceryle amazona
TAGAGAGTATAGAATACACAGTTTTGCTTCTAACCACATAACGATAACTGGTCCCGGCCCCTCTAACTATGACATGGGGTGAGGATTCACCCAATCCCAGGAAGTTTCCTTGGGCAGCATCCCTGATCCAAGGGAAGAGCCTCTGACTGCAGAACTGCTGCTTCAAGGAGGCCCAACTCAAATCAGCTCTCAAGTGAGAGAGGCTCCGTTTATACCCTTGTAGAACCTGAGCTATGGTCATGTATGGTCATGTCAGCTCTTACTGGCTGAGAGCCCAAGTCACTCTAAAAAGCACAAAACTAAGGGTGTGAAAACAATCAGCAGCCGCTATGTTTCAGCATTCAGCAAGCCCTGGTCTTTTTCAGGGCAGGGGCACCTGCCACAGAGTCCCATTGTAAATTTTCATTAAAACCTGTTAAATTCCATATAAATGGAGTTCACAGGAAATCACTGGGCTTATTTATTCATTTTAGTGAAACAACAGTTTAGCACAGAAAATAAACCCTTATTATCACAGCACAACCAATGCATCTGAGATTAAATCCCAAATTGTCAAAAATATGTATTTTTTAAAAAATAGTTGAGAAGGGGAGGCCTGATTTTGAGTTGTTCCTTATGAAGCTGATCATATGCTGTTTCTGTGAGTTTTGATATCAGTGCAGAATACAAATGCAGTAAGCCTCTTTTAAGGGAAGTACTTAGACATTTTTCCTCCACTGATAGTTGTAATCTCTTTCAAAAAATGCAAGAAGTAACAAATTAGAAAATTACATACATCAGATTTACATACTTTCATTCCCTATAAATATAGTAAATAAACGGCATCAGACAATGTAAATTGTGGGCAACAACAACAAAGCTCTTTCCAGGTCTGAGAAGAGATAGCCACTTTCCCAAGTAGATCAGTTGAAATCAATTTACCAGTTAATTGCTTCATGTTCTCTTGCAGATCCTCAGATTGATTTTCTATTCTCGACACTGGGAGATGGCTCGAGTCCTCAGGTAGTAAATTCTGTCAGTCTCTGGTTCCTTATTTATCTCAGTCCATAAGTCTCAATAAAAGATAGCATGGTGCCTATAGAAGGGCTTTCTGTTGAAGAGTTTTCTCCAAATATACCTCAAGTCACAGAAAAAATCAGTGCCTCAAGCTCTCATTGTTACCAGCATATTCACAGTAGCCATCTCTGGACTACATTTCAAAAACGAAGTCCTGTTTGAAGAGAACTGCAATTAAACTGGACACAAACTTGTCAGTTCAGAGGATCAGGTACAACCGGAGTGTTATGTATAGTCTCCTCATTTCTTTATGCTACTGGTTTGGGTTTTTTTCCTGCCCACTCTTTACATACTAGATACTGCCTTTTTCCATAAGTTAACAAACAAGCAGGCTTTGTTTTCATTGTGCATTGTAAATAGCTCAACAGGAATCTCATCAGCCTCTACTTAGTTCTCTAGTAGAGAGGAGAATACATCCAAGTGTAACTCTTGATTCTGTTAAATCCAAAGTAAAAATCCAATCGCCTACCCCTGGCAAAATGCAGAGAAATTTCACTCTTACTATGGTTTGAAATATGTTCTGTTTTTCTGTTTAACCATATTAAAACTGTAAGTGACTTCCTCTTTCATTCTCCTCAAGATACAAATTTCTGTTCTTTGCTGCCTACTAAAATTCCCAGTCTCTGTAAATATTTGGTGGTGATGCTTTATGAAAGAAAGGGGACTTATTGATGAGATTTTGGTGAAATCCAGGCCACATGATATCCATTAGGAGCTCTGCTATTGAATTTCAGAAATCTAAGACTTTAAACTGAGTATCTTTCGGCTGAAGTACAGCTGTGTACCATGTGAGGACACTTGCAGCCATCAGGGGAATTTCCTACAGTGCAAACCTGTTTGAAGAGCTGGGAACCAGGGAGTATCAGCCCAGCTCATGGGCTTAAGGCTGCATGTCTTAATCTACTCAATAAAGGCAAAGTTTTCCCAGAAAATATATTTTTCCCTTTGATGACTGTAGGCCTGCTGTTTACCAAGTGTATAGCAAATCAACAGTTCACAAAGGAATTTTTGTATCTAGCTGCTTTGAGACCTACATTCATAATTAACAGTATAATCCACAGAGGAAACTGATTTGATACAAATGTATATTTGTTTTTTTCTGAAATGATTCCATTTCCATAAAACTGCATTCCTTAATTCTCATGATTAAAAAAAAACACAACCAAAAAAAAACCCCAAACATACATAGCATCTTGATCTAGTCAGGAAATAGGTTGAACAAAATCTGGGGAACATATTTTTTAAAATTATCTTTTTAAGTGTATAAAACACTTAAGTGTATATTTATTTTCTACTGTGATTTTTAATGCTTTGTAGGTCTTTCTTTTAACAGATTTCACTCTTTCCTTTGAACATTGATAGCAAACATATATTTCATCTTCTGAGCTGCATTTAAGAGGCTTGGAACTAATAGAATTAATTAAAAGTACATAGATTTACTCTGCCAATATCATAATCAGATCTAGATTCCTATGTTGATTTGGAATGGCCAAAAAAGCTACATGTGATTGCATCAAAAATATTCCAAGCTTATGGCCAATCATTTAATTGTGCTGATCTATTCTGGTTTCAGGTGTTGCTTAAACTTACAAAGGGTAGAACCTTTCCATAAGCACTGCCTGTAGATCACTTGTCTTTTCCTATTTCCATAAGTGGCAGTGTTGCCTGACTTCCTCGTGTGAAGAGGGAAGGTCTTCCCATGCCCAGCAGCATTCTGAACTTGGTGGGAATGGCTCCAGCCTGGAGCCACATTACTGTTATCTAGTGTGGTCTTGCCTCTATACCTATCAGGATTTGCTAACCCTCTGGTTCAAGAAAGGAACATACACTTTGCTTACAAATCAAAACAAACAAACAAGTATACATTTTCAAATGCACATCCACATAGATATAGCCCCACAACAGCAATCAGACACATCTGTATCCTAATAGGTACACAGGTTTATTTCCAGGAATAGCTAAAGACATTTGTTAAGCAAGCTAAGAAAACTTCTCTAGTTTGCTTGTGCAATTCTGCCAAAAAATAAGAGATAGCAACAAGGCTGATGTCTGTCTGTGAAATAATGTCTCTCTGCCTTGAACTCTAAACTCAGATTTTATTCTGACTTCCCAGAAGGACACAGCTAAGCACTTTAGCTCCCGTTTATTCCAGTCTTTCTACAATCAAGCTCTTCTAATCAGTGGAGAGCCCCCAAAGGTGAATATTGCCACCAGAGACATATCTATTGCCTGTAATTGACTATGGCAAGAGTTTAAAATGATCACACTCCTGACTTTACTACGGCAAAAATGTGCCAAACCCACCTAAGATGCAGTCCACTGGAAATCTGGAAGAAATCCCACCTTCTTAGGGCTCATTTATTCTCAGGTGCTGGGGGGAATAGAAGAAGAGTAGGGAAGAAACTACATCCTCACCCAAGAACCACAGATTTATGTTAAGTGCCTTCAGATTTGCATGTTAGGAAGCCACTGGTGCCAACATACAATACTCCTTTCCCAGCTGTGAGTGCATCAGACTCAAATGCAGTTTGGTGTGGCTGGGCTACATAGTAAAAGGTGTTCCTGCTAAGTCCTTTCAGTTGCTAGGGAGCGTGGGTGCTCAGGTTGGCTAAAGGAGAGTGCTGTATAACCGTCTGGATAAACTGCAAGACAGTCAATGATTTTCTACATTGTATCAGCTGTACACAAGCATCTCTGCTATTGATCATTTGTATCAGCTTACCCTTTGCTATTGACTGTAAGCAGTTGGAGCATGAGTAATTTCTTTACTTTTTACATTTTGGATGGTGCTTATCAAAACTGGTACAACCTGATAGTGATTTGCATTTTAGTTCTCATAAATTTAAAGCAGACAATTGTTAATCCTTTGCATTTATTAATAGGTAATTATATAATAACCAGGAAGAATTCAACATGCTAATTATTTTAAAAAATTGCAGAAGCTCAGAACTCTTAATTAGACCTATTCCAAAAAAATTATATTTTTTGGTGACTAGAAAATATCTGTAAATGACACTTTTCCACTGTACTTTATATTAGGCATTAATTCTAGCTAATTGTAAGGCTCTGAGGTTTTTTTACCAGGCATAAAATTGGTTTAACTTGAGAAATATTCCCTAGCTGAGCAGCTGCAAAAGTTGGCGTTCGGAGTACTATGGAAGTTACTTTCCCCATCTCCAGCTCTTCAAGAAGTCTGATGAATTCAAAAACATGGTTTTGACATAAGTGTCAGAAAAGAGGTTATTACAGTCACTCATAGACAGGAAGGTAACAAATGCACTAATGTTGATTTAAATGATTCAATTCCTACTGCGTAATTCTGTCCAGAGACAAGAAGATTTTTTCCTTCTACTAAAACAAGACATCTATCCTTGCAGCAAAAACTAACTAGAAAAGTTCTCAAATAGGAGTTTGTTTCTTTGGGGGGAAAAAAAAAACCAAAACAAAACACCACCACAAACCAAATAAATAAATAATTTAAAAAAAAAAAATTAAAAGCTGAAGTGATCACTAATCTCATTGCAACGGTCTTTAAAATGCCTCCTTTTTTTTAGCTTCTGTTAATGAAAATACTTTTCCATAAGAATATTCTTTCATCATTAGAAAGAAATCATCTTTCTGGGCCATGGAAGAAAAGAAAAATAGCTTTCTTGAGAAGTAGCCCCAGGAAAGATTGTGTAACCACTGTAAGCACTAAGAAAAAGTCCACAGAATAAAGTAAGCCACCCAATTTAATTACTATTATCAATTTTTAAAAATTCCACTAAATTTGCTTAAAAAGATTATGTAGAGAATAAAAATACATGCTGTGGCTTATTAGTACTTGCCTAGTTAGTGTATTCACCTTAAAGAAATGGACTTTGATGTGTTCAGAATAGAAATTTCCATAAATCATGCATCTTTAAAGACACAAAGGGGAAATTGTAGTAGCATTAAACATCATATCCTTTGGTGTCAAAGACTCATACCTTACACCTTTCCTTTCCAGAAAGGAAAAGATAAGTGTCCAGTGTCACCATCAAGATCTGCAATGTTGGTTTCCCATTTCTTTCTTAGTGTGCCAGATGGCAAAATATGGCAAGCTAGGGGTGATTTGAAAATCATCTCTCTTCTTCCTAGGTTTCTGCAGCAGAGAAAATAAGACCTGGTTTTAATGAGAACACATTCAGGATTGAAATAAATTCTGGCCAAGGGGGTTGCAGGTTTATTACAAGTGGGTCATATGTTGCCATCCTGCTCCTGCTACACTGCAAAACCACAGAGCAGCATGCTAGGGCCAGGGAAGTGCTTTTAGTTTCACAGAAGAGAGTTTAGGTGTTCTTCTGACATCACCACCATATGCAAATCCAAGCAGTTGTGTCTTCTTAACACCTGGTTCCAAATGCATTGGCTTTTTTAGTCACTCTAAAACAGGCAGTCTGGAATTATCACAATACACAGTCTGCATGTCACAGCATAAAAGTCATATCATTGTTTTATTTCTGTAATAATTTTGCTACAACCAGGAAAAAATTAGTCCTTGAAAAGCACTTTCAGGTAATTATCTGTGTTCTTTTGCATTTGTTTCCCTTCTTGTGTGCCTTAATTATAGGGCAACATGACTGGATAGCTAGTTGTGGCTAAATTCATCCTGCAGAGAGAATGAGAAAAAGGATCATTTAGAACTAAAAATGAATGCAACACTTGTAAGAAATATTAAGCCATTTGCATCAGACCACTGATGAATATGCCAAGTACAAAAATTATTGGTTGAGCACATCTAAAATTCCAATGGAATTGAGCTTTTGTTCACTTTCTACCTTCCTTTGTCAGCACAATTTTACAGCAGCTTGTACTTCAGCTTTGAAAAGCAGTCACTTTAAATCAAATGAAAGTCTCATTAAATTTCCCACATCATCCTTTAAAAAAATGCACAGTGATATGGCATTTCCCATTGTCTGTCTTTAGTGTTGTTTAGCAGGGCTATTGAAATGATGATAAGACAGCAGTACAGGTGGATGCTGAACATATTAATAATAAAATAATTGAAATGTCAAAGCTCATGAATTAGCACTTTTCAAACTCAACTGCAATCAGCAGATTATGGGGTTTGTGCCTTATACAAAATATAAACACTGCAATTCATTATAAGCACATCCAATTATTTTTGTTTCTGCAGGCTTCTTTGCTACTGAGTGCTAAATTAAGAAATTAATCCTTCAGAGGTCAAAGAAAAAGGCTTTATTTTTATTCACAAAATCAAATGCTCAAAACAACATTCTGGGCAGCTCCCCCAGCCCAGTATATATCACCATTCCCTCTGTGCTTAGCGTTCCTTCCCTAGACACTTGGAGGGGATTTTTCAGGCTGAGCTGAAAATTCAGACAGTTCTCAGCTAGTGCTCCTTTCTCTTGAAAACTCTAACTTCAATAAATCAGCCAAAATATTAGTTCTGTAGGAGGAGAATGTGGATGTGATTAAGGTTTAAATCCTTCCTCCCTGAGTCAGTCCCTCAGGACTGATCTTTTCTTCCTTTAAACACAGAGCTTTCTGCTGAACCCTCTTCCACTCTCACATGAAATTGTATCTTCTCCCCTTCCTTACCTTCACACACAGATACCAAACAGCCTTGTCATACTACAATGGACAATGACGTATACCCACAGCTAACATTTGTTTAATTTATAGACTTGGGAAAAATAACCTCAGGAGGAAGTAGAAAGTAAAAATCTTTTGTTGGTCTACACAGCTGTAAATACACAAAATAAATAACAAACTACATCTGGTCATTGTATCTTTTTGACCTAGCATTCTGTCTCAGCCATCAGCTTCTCTATCATGCATACAGAACAGTTCAAAAGTGCAGTTAAGGTAAAAGTTCTTCCAAATGGAAATAAAGACCACTTTTGGTCTTGTTATTTACAGGATTATTATTTTTATTATATAGAAAACCTGGTGGTATAGTTCATTGATGAGTTATCAGAGGGGGGAAGGGGGGGATATTTGCTTTTTTTTTCTCCAGGGGTTTTAGAACAGTTTGCAAATACTCTTCAACAGTGACTCTGAGGAAAGCTACATTTTATCTGGCATGAATCCAGTGCACAGCTCTTTAATAAAACTGATGGACAATTATTTTTTTTAACCCTGTGATCCTCTGTAACATTGATTTTTCTAGTCTGTAGAAATGCCTATGTCAAAAGGGCATAGCCTCTGGGAGTACATAATGTGACATGTGCTTAGCTTGTTTCCTGAACTGTATCAAAGATGACAGCTTTGTCTGTTTAAGAGTATCTATCTGTATACAAACACTATACACATTGTTGCACAGAAAGGGTAATCTGTATTATAGTGGGGTTATACTGCACAGAATCTCAAATCTGTAACTGTCCTGAACGTTACAAAACTAAGACATAAAAAATATTCTGCCTTTGTGTCAAACTGTGATTTTTTTTTTCCCCTTTCAACCTCTACCTAATCACAGAGTATTCACCAGAAAATAATTGCCTCTTCTCCCCCTCTCAGCACCACCTGGGCTCTTCCATTGCTTGGAGCATCTTTCTCTACTGATCCTAACCAGCTTTTTTCTGAGTCTCCAATTGAACATAAGCAAGTTAAATTCTGAGCAACTATTCTCTACTAATACTTAGTTTTGAAGGTTGATGCCCTATAATTCAAGTGTCAAAAGGTTTTCACGCCTTTAAACTTGTCTGCTTTTCCCAATTATATCAGCTCATATAGTAAAAGGTTTTGCATCTCCCCAAGAACCTTGCTCAACCCAGACTGCAAAGTAACACATTCCTTTTTCCAGGTTTTTAATGGATATTCTACTAAGACCTTTACATGAGCAAATATCAAACACCTTGCTGGATGTTACAAAACTGATCTCTTACAGCTGCCAGTTAATTTATTTAAATACCAAAAGTAATGCATTTTATATTAAACAACTAGTGAGGCAACAAAAGAGAAAGCGCTCTTTGTCTTTATTTCCCTAGAAGCATCCTAGCCCTGCCTGTGGTCAACTCAATTTAGGGAATACATAATCTCTCTGTAAATTCCAAAAGTGAGTGCTGCCTGGTTATTGTCACTGCATAATGTCCAGCAAGAGGAAGCAATGCTTGCAGAGGGATAAACAGAGTATTCACATAGCTTTGCATAAATATTGGATAATAGCTTCCCTCTGAGAGATTTGTAATGCTCCTATATCAAAAGACTTATGCATTAAAAATAACTAGAGTGCCTATCAGATTAGCCTTTTCACACTGCAGAATTATGCAGCTTGGAACAACAGAACCTAGTGATGCTGTAACTCCCTTTTGATATTTTCTGGACCTCATGTGAAACAGGTCTTTTCCAAAATAAAGTGTCCCAAATCTAGGACAAAGAGCAATGGTTTTAAGTTGGGAAAGGATAGGTTTAGACTGGATATTAGAAAAAAGTTCTTTAATATGAGTGTGATAGACCACTGGAATGGGCTGCCCAGAGAGGTGGTGGAAGCCCCATTCCTGGAGTCATTCAAGGTAAGGCTTGAGGGGGCTCTGAGCAACATGCTCTAGGTACAGATGTCCCTACCTGTGTAGGGAGGTTGGCCAGATGACCTCTAGAGGTCCCTTCCGGCCTAAAATATCCTATGATTCTATGATTTATTAAAAATTAAATTATTAAACTCTTTATAAATGTTTTATCAATGTTTGACATAAATAAAACCATTTGCACATGACGTGCGGAATCAAACTCTACAACCCGAGATAGGTTATAAAATAGGCATGTTTATTACGGCGCCGGGCACAAGGGGGATCACTCCTCCTAACTTGCACACCACACTTCAAAGCAAGCAATTATTTATAATGAGAAATATACATATTCATTGGCAAAGGAGGGGTTACTACAATTGATTCCAGGAATAGGTGTGGTTATTATAATTATTTCTGGGAACTCATTATCATAAGTCTCCTCCCACTGACGCCTGCGCACTGCTGTCTGGTGGCTGTGGGCCAGGGCATTCTGGAGGAAGGCCCCCGGTCTTCCTCGCAGTGTATTTTTACCTTTGGCTCAGAATGCAAGGCTATGCTGAGCCAGGAACTACAGAACTGGCATGATCTAGCTTATCTCTGGAGGCTCCTCTCTGTCCCTAGTTAGGTCATAGTTAGTCCATCTTATCTATACAAACCAAGGCTACTCAAAGCAGTATATCAGGGTTAGTTCCTTTTATTCAAAACAAGCTACAGCTGCAAAATTAAAAGACTACAACCCAACATTTATGTCTCACATAAGCACTCTAATAGTAAATCTGTGGAAGCAATTTATGGATCTGTAGAATTTTCAGTCATAAGACATGAGCTCATACTATTTGAGGAATGTTTCTTGCACATAAACAAGAGGATCACAGCAAGCCAAAGAACTTTGCCAAGTTCATTTCTGTACTTGCCTTGCTATACAAATCTCATATGCTAATGTCACAGACATGTCATTTACTCAGTATTTCACTCCATAGGACACAGAATAAAGCTAAGAAACTTTTTTTCATTTGCTTCATTGTAAGATTCTTGCCCTTAGGAAGGTCTTGCCCAGCCTTATGTAAAATGGCTCAGCAATGGGACTGACTTCATTCCCCTGGAAAGAAAACCACAGTTCTCAGCCTAGGAGTGCTCAATGTTCCTGAAAGTCCTCTGATGAATGGGATACACTTTACTTGGCTCACTATCTATCCCATTTACAGATATTAAGCTACTGATCCTGAAAGACACTGACTGCTTCCAGTTCCCACTGAAAGGGAACATAATCTTGCAACAGGACAATCTACACTACAGTTATTTGGCTCTTTCCACCTTAGGAGTAAATTTCCTGATAAACTAATCCATATTAAGCCACACTTAGCTTTTAAACAGCAAACTTTTGAATAGGAGTATTCCCTCTTGGGAGAGTTCAACAAGGAGCAGCAGCCTGCGGGGTACTTCCAAGAGACAGATCTCCTCTGATAAAATACATTCAGGAGAAAGCCAGACCACTTCACAAGGGGTGGAGTCCTTGAACTGTAAAGAAAAACATTACCCATGCTCATATTTTCCTGATCAACCTGCAGTATGAGTATGACCCAGTCATGACAGTACATCGCCTTGCTCACTGGACATTGCCCTCTGTCTCTACCCCACTTACCTCAGCTTGGAGACTTATGCAGAAAACAGCAACAAAACAGATCCTCAGATGCTGTTTTTTTGAATCCTAACTCTCTTATCAGCCCTCAAGCTGGTCCAGATCATTACAAAAGCATAATTATCTGAAGTTAAACAGAAAATTTCTGTTCACAAATTTCTGTAAATGTTGCATTATAGTTACACAGGACTTTCCAATCCCATCAATACAATGAGAGCTGAGGCTACTGTCAGTGACAGCCCTTTTCCTCATGTCATTAGAGTTGAAAAACTTAGGAATTAATGAAGTTCTACAGTCCTTCTCCTCCAAACACCTCCTCTGCCTCTCATCTTATACCCAGCAGTCCTGAATGATCCGCCAGTCTTCCTAGATTAAACAAGAGTTAAAGAACACATCAATAAACCAAGCTGTATCTTCCTCACAGCCGAAGAACAAGCTAACTCTAAGCTTAAGCATTACACCATCACAGTGACCCATGACAAACTTCATGTATGATTTTCACCTCTGGCAGAACGTGCTTCTTGAACCTGGACAGAAATCTCTTTATATTACTTCAGACAGCAAGGTCTACAGAGCTTTATAATGAGCTCTCAGGCAAGTTAACTGATTTGGACTTGGAAATTTAACACAGCGGTACAAATACTAATCAGAGAAAATATATGACTAGTATTAGGATAACAATATGGACAGAATTCATTTTATTGCTAAATTCTGCAAGATCTTGTAAGTTAATAGGACTGATAGTGTTTGCAGTTTGTTGGAGGGTAAGACTGGAAAAGGTCAGGAGTAGCTTTGGGGTTTGAGCTTGAGTGAGGGTGAAAGTTGAGAACTTCTGGCCCTAAGGAACAGTTATTTCAGGATTTCAGCATTTAGGACACAGTCCTCCAAACCATTAAATGTAATTAAAGCACACTTGAACAGGATCTGTTCGACTAGAAGAGAATTTACTACACTAATAGGATAGAAACTTTCCTGATAAACAGAAAAGGAGTGGTTAACATTGTTATAAATCAGCCTGATCTACACAATCTGTCTACCTACTATTCTGTCATACCATAGATCAGGTTAGAACAGGGACAAGAAACTTGTCCATGGGGCAGTATTCAGCTTTGGGTTTCTCTTCAGTACCTTTTGTGCTCTATAGTAAACAAAACTGTGTCAAAGCAAACCTACAGCTGCCATCCTATCATCATCCTCACCATTTATTTTTAATGTAGTCCCGGCTATACTTTTAGCTCCTACAAATTAGCACTCTGTCAAAAAAAAACCCCTCCTAGACACGAACTCCAAGTTGATACAAAAATAGATAAGCTAAGGGTAATATAATTTAGCTCTGTGGATATTAGCATTGCCATATCAGTTAGCAGTTGGGAATCAAACTGTATCTGACATTTGGATGACTGTTCAAACTTTATTTGATTCATACAAAAATCTTTGGTATGCCCATTGCTGAAATTTCCCTGGCTCTCAAACAAATTACTGCTCAGCTCACAAAAGAGCATGGATACAAGAAGTCTTGAAAATCATCTCTCACCTCTGCATAGGATGCTGCAACTTTAAGACACTCAAGTTCCTTCCCAACACAAGGCATATTTGAAAAAGTTTTTCAAGTCTTCTGCAAATGGTAGGATTGTTTGTTTTCTCTCTATTTACAAAAGGTACAGCTAAGGTCTTTGTCAATTGGCACTACACATCTAGATCAGCAGTTTCAAGAACTGAACAGTTAACTTTGCCTGGTAAATACTGGTAATAACAACGAGTTCAGAGTCATTGCCCATAAGGTAATTAGAAGAAAGGGCTCATTTCAGGTAAGACTTATTGTGAAGTCTGATCTGTTTCATGCAGATACCTATATTAATGTGGTTTCAGATGTCCCTGCTCCCTGCAGGGGGGTTGGACTAGATGACCTTGAAGCGTCCCTTCCAACCCAAACCATTCTGTGATTCTGTGATTGGCAGGGGACAAGAATTTCTATTATTTGGTTACCAAGTATTCTACTATTAAACTTCTTTCATCCTGCTTTTTCCAAAATACCTGCTATACCATTTAAGGGACATACTGAAAGCACAGGTTGTTCAGTTCATCCATAGAAAAACAAATTCAAAAAATGCAAATGCAGGAAAAAGTAAAGCCATCACTATCATTTACAGCGCTGTAAGGCTAGAAAAAAAGAGAATAAAATATAGTAGAACAACTCGTACCACATAGAGAATTACAATTAATAAAGACACACTGTAGGTAAATGCCATAACACCCCTGAAATAGAGACTAGTTCTGCAGCTTCACTACTGTGCTGTACCCAATTCTCTTGTATGTGAATTAATAACCTTCATTAATATTATCAAGTGACCAAAGGCAACTACAGAGAGTACTGATTCTGCACGTCCTCATACCTGTGCTTGATTTTATGTGCATAAGCTGTCTCATTAATGAGACTGGAACAACACATTCATGCAAAGTTAATTCTGAGGATAATTATTTGCATCATTAGCAATTTCTTTGCAGAGATCAAAACCACAGTCATGCTCAGAGCAAACTTGATTTGAAAGGCACTTTTGTACAGTTTTTCCTTATTTTTCCTTACATTTCATACTGTCAGTACATCCAAATAATTCTGTAAGACTGTATACACAATTAATTAAGTGGGCTAGCTTGCATGTCCGTATGGATATGGATGGGAATAAATAATACTATATACTATGTAGAGAGGCCATAACACAAATTCATTTGACTGCTTTGAAGTGTCTCTGCAAAGATTTTAGCAGCTTTCCACCCAAATGGGGGATGGGTTTTCATCTTATTCTAAGGTACATATGTTCTGCTAACTGGTGTAAGAGGAAGGCTGGGAATGGCATGAAATTTTCACTTCCAGGGCTGTTGCCTATAAAACAGGTTAAGCAGCCTCAGCCTTGTCACTTCCCAGTCTTTTCAGATCCAGTTCAAGTAGTTTACTGGATCTGGTCCCTATTTCTTTCAGAAATCCAGCACTGTGCTCTCATATTTAAATATCAATTTACTTTAGCATGGAAAGAGGCAGACTGCCATGTGCTTGATAAAGCCTGTTAATTAGTATAATTTTAAATAAAAATAATTAAAATGATGAAAAGACAATTTGTTATTCATTTTCATGCTGAAAACAGCCATCACTGTCTTTTCATGAGAAATTAAGGCCTCTCTTTTTTACTATCAGTCTCCAAATACATAAAAATCATTTGGTTACTTAGTTTTCATCTTTGCTTCGTGGAAAATTAAAAATGCACTCTATTTAGATCTTCCAGAGTAGCAGATTTATGCAGTAGAATCACTGAGGCAATATATTCAGGTTTCCCCCTTTCTTGTATGCAAAATATTTCTATGAAAGTAATTAAGACCTGAATGACAATATGAGATTCACTAAAATATATATGAAACAGAATCAAGATCAATGTCTAAGTCTCAGTAGGGATGGTTGCTAAGGCATAACAAAACAGCACTCTTTTGTAAAATGGAAGGAAACAATCTTGTGATACAAATGAAAAGAAATTGTGTCACATCATCTGTTCTATTAAGATAGAACTTTATTTTATATAAGATCCTTTCCTATTTTTCATTAGCATTTCAAATTTTCGAAGCCTTCACTTTTTCAGTTTCAGCATCTTAGAAGACTAAGGTGGCTGCTTGTTTCAGCCTTTCTTTAATTTTCTCCTGATAGATTTTCAATGCAGCTCCATTTTTCAGCAAGTGAAAGCAAATTACTCCATACATTCCTCATCCTTTCTTCTTGCCACATCATCGATCATACTGAAACTAATACATTTTCTTAATATTAATTTTGTAAAACCCACTGAACAACAATGACACCAACTCATTCACACTTGTGGATCTAAAGAGGCCAGCACTAACTAGGTTCTACATACTAGAAAAGTGCCAACAACATCTTAAATAATTTAAATATTTAAGGCTTAATTATTTCCTCTAAAACATAAATAAGAAGACATCATTATTGCATGATCTTGTATCTAACCTTCATAACGAAATTTCCCATTCTAAAGCTGGCTGAAGTGGGGAAAAAAATTAATAAATAAATAAATAAATAAAATAGGACAACTAAAACCATTTGGACAGCTTTTTGATAACATTTGAAACCTGTATAGTTTTCTGCCTGCTCACCAACTTAGCTCCCTGACAAGCTACTGAGCCAAAGCTCTTGAACTATTGAAATGATGGTCCTCACATCCTGCCCCTTTTTTATCTGGTCAACCTGACAGATGAAACCTCCCTACTCAGCCAGTCTCACAAAATTAATGGTGACAAGAGTTCAGTTGTTTTCAATTATTAGAACAAAAAAAGTCTCCGCCTTTCCATTGCAGGATCCCTTCAATAAGTGGTTCATCTAGTATTTTCCTAGAGGGTGAAGTTATAGCAGTAATTTTTATAGGCCCAGAGTAGCTTTCCACTGTTGTGGTTTATTTTCATTTCTTTACTTATTAGAAGTTACAGATAAATGATCAGTAAAAAAGTTTAGGAAAGAAAAATCTTTTTACAGTCCAGAAGGAATTCATATTTCTGCAAAAAAACACTGTATTATCAGTTTACTGGATGAAGCACAGAAATCCACTTACTGATATCAGTAACAGTACAATCACAATCAACCTACACTGCATTAGGTTGGAGGAAAAAAAATATCCATTTTCTTTGGATGAGCTATACCAGAAATATATTTCTCTTCTTACTTCCCATATAAGGGTATGGAGTTAATGACAAAGAATGAATTTAGGTTCCTGGTCAGTTTTGGATATGGAGATAGAGCATTTCAAAGACAACGTGGAAAAACATTGTATTGCCCTAGCCCTGCTGCTAGACACAGAGGTGTTCTGGCTTCAGCAGACATCTGACATGGGATATATGAGCCTAACTGAGTAATGTTTTGCCAACATTTTTAAATCTTTGTTAACTGTTTTGTAAAAGGGAATTGGATGTCAGTTAAAGCAGTATTTCCACCTTTGCCATAAATACATCAGAACACAAGGAAACTTTTTTCCCCTTGTCCAAATCCAAGAAAAGAAACTGGAAGGAGCCTTTATTTATAGTAAAAATTTTCCTTCCATTTCTAATTCTGAAAATTTCCTGTCCTTGTCATTTTTCAAACAAAAGTCAGGTAATTTGTATTCAGTGAGTGTTGTACAACCTTGCTTCTGCTCCCATTTCCGTTCATGAAAGCGTTCCCATTAAATTCAGTGTGCTAGGATGAAACTCTAGCATTCGTCTGCATCCTTTTTTATTCAGATGAACAAATAGATGGTATCACTGCTAAGACTGAAGAGTTCAGAAAAAGTCAGACGGATCCTTTCCTGAATCTCCTAGTCAATATAATAATTGCAGACTTTCTAACTGTAGAATCACGGAGGGAAGAGAGGGGGTAAAAAAACCCAACTGTGTTAAGAAACCAGATTGACTGGATAATAATGTCATTTCCATTTATGAATTGTAGTAGTTTGCTAGAGACATCACAATACAGTTATGTCTTTCAGATACAAGCTTTCAAGTTGTATCATGCAAAATACATAATAGGGATGAATTAATGGGAAAAAAAGATATCGCAAAAGAATGTCTGAGTAGACCTTTCAACAATAAATGTCTTTTTTAAATTCAGGTAAAGTTAAAATTTAGAAACATATATAGCATTTCTATGAATGATATATTAATTAGGGGTATAGAATTCCATTAACATATGCAAAAAATAACTATTATCAGTGCTAATGGAACAAGAAAAAAATGCAAGCATGAAAAGTAAGTTATATCGTTATGCTGTCAGATGTAGTGATCAGTGGAAAAGCATTTACAGCACAAATATATATTTGCTATTGTGGCAATGCTGGCAATTGCTTGTCAGAAAACAGATTATCAAGATGGCTTTTATATTTTCTTTTCAGGTAATCTGGGCAAGGAAACCCTTTGTAGATATTCAAAAACTACTTGGTGAAAAGCATAACAGATCATCTATCTTCATCATTCCCCCAGAAGATCTCAGACATATTAGAGGGAGAAAAATCACTGACAGCCACATGTGAACATGCTGAATCCAAGGACTCTTCTGAAGTATTAACATTAAACGTAGAATGCTTTTCTCTGCACCAAGGAGGCATGCTGTATTTCTACTCTCTCCACAAATCCTGCATGTCTCTGAACTGAAAACACAATCACTGATCAGATATTCCACCTATGCAGGAAAAAAACAGAGGGATTTTAATAGACTAGAGCTCTAGTAAACCATATATTCAGTTTAATAAAAATTGCCCTTAACCAGGTTTTTGTCAAAACAGATTTAACAAATAACATAAACTCCAGCCACTGCAATCTCCAAAGCAAAAAAATCTCTGTTCTCCAAGGAATGATTAACCAAGCAGTGGCTGTATTCTCCTCCCTTGCCTTAGTCCTCCACATAATACTCCCAACAGCTGTTGGGATATGAGCCATTTAGACTGATACCTGTTTGTCAGGATATGGTCTTTGATGGCTCCCTAGTGCCTTTGACTAAATAGCTTTTCCTGATAAATTATAACATTATGTTATACACTCACTTAACACTGTCAGCAAGACACAATTGAGCCCATCACAAAAGTGCTAAGCAGAGATACAATTTTTAAGTTTTTTGAAGCTGATTGACAAGGAAAATAGATTGTGCATGGCTAGTATCATAGAAAATGCACAAACCTTCATAAAACATTCAGGAAATTTTAATGGAAACATACCATAAATGTGATCCCAAAAAGACACCTATCCTGTATTCACATATGACATAATACTCCCTGAATGTTATTGATAAGGAATATTTTTCAGCCACCACTTTTCATATTTTTCCAGGAGTACACATATCTTTGTGATATATTTCCTAAACAAGAAGCATAAAATAGAAAAGTGGGGAAACCAGATCACATGTATATACCTAAACAAAGCAACACAATAACAAACCAAACAACCAACAAAATAAATAAATAAATATAACCTATTAAACATAACTTAATAGCAAATGGTCAACTTTTTAGTCAAAAATGTAATTCTGAGAAAACAAGGCTCAAGATTAAAAACTGAGATGATACTTCCTTAAGTTCCTTATAGGTTTTTTGTTTGGATCTCATGTTTTGAAAACTGGAAGTAAATAATTTTGTCCTTCTCTCTGTCTTACTAATGCATGGCAGATTTATCCATCATATCTATTTCGAACCCTCCAAACACCTCGCACGGTATTTTTTCATCTGTTTCTCTTTTTCTGTAAATTCATTACTTTTCTAGTAAGAAAGATATATGAGAACATAAAAAAGAAGTTTCAGAAGAAACTTGAATTCCCACAATAAAACTTCCTAGGGCACTAAAACATTTTATTTGAATTATAGCTGAACATGGTGATATGTCTGCATAAACCATTTTCAACTAATATATTTGCACTTCTGCCACAGGAACACATTAATTTCTCTTGCCCTATATTCATCAAGGCTTTAGCACGTGTTTAAAAGTCTTTCTACAACTAGAAAGTAACAAAACAAAACAAAAAATATCTAATTTGTGAAATAGGCTTCATAGGAAAAACCTGTATTTACACTTCAGTGCTTTATTTCTTTTTCTTGGACTGGGATCAGAATTTTTTTGACATTATATTTTGATTTAAAATCAACATTACATTTAAGTAGCCAGATACTGGGGAATTCCAAAGGGGAAAACTCATGAGGACTGTGTAATTTTTTAACAAAAATCTACTGCATGTTTCATTTACATTGGGGACCTAACAATTAGAAAGTGCCATCAATGTCATGTAGAATCTGAAAGCTGTAGCCTGGGAGCAAAAGTGTATATAGGAACAAGTGATACTGGACTACAGAGTTCACAGATCACTAAAGCCATTTTCATTTGTCCTCTGGGCAGCAGGGAATTTTGAACAAAGTCTTTCCCCACTAAAGGCTCTTCATTCTTGCTTTCTATCCTCTTGTATGGAGGTCCTGCCCTGGCACCTCAGCTTGTTCATGCATGCTTCAAAGACAGAGGTGGGCAGATGTGCAGATACTCCTTTTATGTTTATCATTCCCTGTATGCTACCTGCAGGCAGCAACATGCTCCCTATAGATAATGTCTGACGTGCCTAATTCTTCCTCCATTGTGCAACAGACGCCAGTGTCATACTAGGATCTTTATACAGCAACAGCACATATAAAGACTAGATCACTAATACTACAAAGTATCTGTAATCTAGGTGTTGAGTGGCACAAGGAACCCTTCATAGAATCATAAAGGTTGGAAAAGACCTCTAAGATCATCAAGTCCAACTGCCAACCCAACACTACCATGACCACTAAACCATGTCCCAGAGTGCCATGACTACATGCTTTTGAACACCTCCAGGAATGGGCTTGGAAAGCTATCAGGTGGAGGTGCCTTCAAATGAGGCTTCAGAGAAGGAAGGAAGGAAGGAAGGAAGGAAGGAAGGAAGGAAGGAAGGAAGGAAGGAAGGAAGGAAGGAAGGAAGGAAGGAATTTATTTTAGCTATACGGAGAGGAAGGGAGAACTTAGCTGTATGGAAAGAAAGGGAGAAAATAAGATTTTGTGCTCTCTATTGACAGGAAAAGGTCATGAACACAGACACACCAAAAAAAAAGAAAAAAATAAGCAGGTTTTTTAATAGTTAAATTTAACATAAAATATTTTATGAATCATCCTCATAAACATGCTAAGACTGTACCACTTTTGTCAAAGGAGCTTTGCTCAGTAGTAGCCTCAGTTGTGAGTACAGTGTTCCTGCAATCACACAAGCTTCAACACAGAACAAAAGGCAGAACTTCAAGCATTGCCCATGCTGAAGAATACTTAGGCTGTGGAGCATTCAGCTTTCAGGGCCCCACTTCAACTTCCATCATGGTAATCACAGGACTGCCATCAGCCTCAAGCTTTCTGTAGCTTTGCAGTTGGAATGTCAAGGTAGAACTCCAATCCTGATTAAATTATTTCTGCCTCCAGCATATCCATGAAAAGTACCTTATCATCATTTGGCCCATTAAATCAGTTTATTATTTTACAGGAGCCATTTACTCCTAATAGTAATACCTCATCAATGGTATTATTATCTGCTTCAGGAGCACAGTATGGCTTGTTTTTTAGACTTGATTGCTCAATGTGGCTTGAAGGAATACCTCTCCACATTTTTAATTTGATTGAACTGTTCTTTATCTTTGAGAAAGACAGCTGAAAATGAAATATGCTATATCTGCCAGTATCTGCTTGTGCTATTATCTTGTACTTATGTTATCTACTTGGTTATTTTTTCTTTCAGAGTGAATTTTTAATTTTTATAGACTGTGAGCTGAGAATTAGTAGCTTAATAAATCAACAAGAAAGGAAGACATGAAAGAAGGCTAATGACTGCTGAGAGAAGTAAAGGAAACACAAGAATAGGTTTCCTTGCAGATGGCCTTCAAAGTGAATGAGCCACTGAGACTGTCCTTGTTCAGAGGTGCCATAGCATAAAAATACAGTGAGTGAAAACAAGCAGGAAGGGTCATACAGCACCCTCAGATGCACTCAGAGGACTCCCATTGACTCAAATCAGAGCCAGATGCCAAAATCTTATGGCAGAATTTAACTCCAAGTAACCTATCCAAACAGCTGACCAAACTGTGGTTTCTGATGCACACACAGTTCCCAAGAGTGAGAGGATGCAAGGGCTTTGCATTTCTCACTTGCTTTCCAGCTGTGCTTTTCTTCAACAGGGACCTCTTACTGGCTTAAGCCTGAATTTTGCTCATAGACTACATTCACAGGCTATCGTTGATAAGCCCTCTATCATATGCCTCCCTTCCAAAATCAGAGGTACATAAAAATGCTTTCAATTATATAAAAAAATACTACCGTACTTCTGAAATACCTGTCATGCCTTTCATAGTTATGTCAAAAGCAAGCAAGTCCATGGTAAAAAAACACCTACCCCAGGTGTCATGCAGCAAATGAAGATGATTGAGGGAGGTGGAATTAACATAAACAGAATTTACCTTTTAAAAACATATTCTTGTAATTAATATGACTACTACTATTAATGGACTCAGAGATTTGGACTTTTGAACAAAAAATCCAGCAAATTTAAATCCACCCACCCATTTTTAGCCACAGTATGCAAGCATAAAAAAAAAAAATCTTTCTACTTAAGACACTTACTTTGCATATATATTACCCTAAAATTCTTAAACATCCTACCTGTAATTTTCTAGGTGTTTAAACCTGACAGTCCATCCTGCACCAAAACAACCCAGAAAAAAATAGAATGCTAAGTAAAAAAAAGTATTGGCTATGCAGCATGCATCATAAAGTATCCATTAGTTCATCTTGGTACCTACAACTTTAACGTCTAAAACCATATCTGAATAGTTATTGGTATGCCTCAAGAGTCTGTACTAGCAAAGCAATATCTGGGCAGACCCTTCAAACACAGACTATGTGTGTCTGGCTGGTGGACAAGGGAACAGTCTTGGTACTAAATGCCAGGCCACAGCAGGACTACAAACATCCCACAGAACATACCGAGAAAAGCAACCTCTGGTCACACCAGGCATACACCTGAAATAGACTTCATGGCTGTGGGATGGGAAAGCATGATCTGTAGTGACAGCTGTAAGAATCAATCCAGTTCAGTGACAGGTAAAGTTTTAATAGGTTTAGGATTCCCTGTTAGCAGAATCATTTCAGATAACCAGCAGAAGGAGCAGGTGCTAGCCAATTAGTCTTCTCCAGGTGCATTGACCAGCTTATTGATGAGCTTCTCAAAAGAGTTAATAAATTTATTCATTTTCCCCAAAAAATGTTGCAGTCACACCAACTTAAGCATGCATTTTACAGCATTTGATGTGCAACATTTCCATCTGTCTCATTTGCTCGTTTGACAGTGCACATGTGTCTGTTTGTGCCTCCTATCATATTGAAACTATGTTTAGGGGCTGGAAATCACCGAGTATCCAGGTGGCATACAATCCATGATACCAGTGAACAGATGTGGGAGCTAAGTACTCAGGATCATGTCATGATTCATTATCTGAAGATAGGCTGATATTGTACAGCTTTATGAATATGGCTATATTTAAAGTAGTTAGCTTTCAGGTAACTATTTTCTTTATTTAAATATAGACAAAATTAATTGCTCTGTTGTAAAATTTTTATGCCTAGAACTAAAATTATACATTTCAAGACATCATGAATTATTTCATTTTCAACTCCCCATTTGTTCATAGAAATAAATTCAGATGAGCCACATAACCTTATAAACTTAGCTAATTTTTTTTTTTTTTTTTGTATTTTTAACAAAGAAACAAGCACAGGTATGTCAAGAAGTCTGGTAGAAAGGGTTTGTCCTTCAAATGTATGAGAAAAGTTCCTGATATGCTGTGCTTTCTATATCTTTTGCTATTTAATATGGTCTCTCTAAGCAGGATGTAATGAGTCAAAAACAATAATCTATCATAGTCACAGAAGATATATTTGTTCAAACAAGGTAATTTATCAGTAAGTCCTTCTGAATTATGTACAGACTTACTTAATGTTTAAGACGTTGTATTTATGTTAAAAAATGTCATCGTTCCCAAATCTAATATTATATGATTATCTCCTTTTACTCAGAACTGAACTGACTCACTGCGACTCTTCCTTATACAGAAACTAATGCCATATCTTTCTAATCTTCTAGATCGTAGTTTATAAAACTTCAGAATTATAAAAAGCATCTTATCTCTGCACTTATACATTCAGGTAATATTTTTTCTATTAATCAAGCTGTCTTGGTAGACTTCTCTAGTGCTGATATGATAGTGATTCTCCTCCCAAGTTTAATCAATCTGTTTGCAAACTTTTCTTTTATACCTTTTATCATTTTTTTTTTAAACAACTGGTTTCTGTCATTGTGTTTTATACCCATAGTAGCTCACAGTAAAATCATATTTGCTGTGTACACACAGGATCACACACGGCATGTCAGGGGTTGGAAGGGACCTTGGAGGTCTTCAAGTCCAACCCCCCCTGCCAGAGCAGGACCATACAATCTAGCACAGGTCACAGAGGAACGCATCCAGGTGGGTCTTGAAAATCTCCAGAGAAGCAGACTCCACAACCTCTCTGGGGAGCCCATTCCAGTGCTCTGTCACCCTTACAGTAAAGAAGTTCCTCCTCATATTAAGGTGGAAGCTCCTGTGCTCCAGCTTACATCCATTCCCCCTTGTCCTATCACAGGGCATGAGTGAGAAGAGGCTGTCCCTTTCCTC
>JANHFX010012271.1:0-12504 GCA_027560015.1 Chloroceryle amazona
CCTCCCCTGGAGCAACTGAAGCCCATTTCCTCTCGTCCTGTCACCAGTTACCTGGGAGCAGAGACCAACCCCCACCTCACTACAACCTCCTTTCAGGCAGCTGTAGAGGGCAGTAAGGTCTCCCCACAGCCTCCTCTTCTCCAGATTAAACAACCCCAGTTCCCTCAGCCACTCCTCACCAGACATGTTCTCCAGACTCCTCACCAGCTTCACTGCCCTTCTCTGAACTCGCTCCAGCACCTCAGTGTCTTTTTTGTCCTGTGGCACCCAAATCTGAACACAATACTCGAGCTACAGCCTCACCAGTACAGGGGCACCATCGCTTCTCTACTCCTGCTGGACACATTGGTTTTGAGATGGGCCAGGGTGCATTTGGCCTCTACAAATGAAAAGGTCAAAAGCAAGTTACTAGTATACCAGAAAGTAATGCAAGCTATTCTTTTACACCACAAAATATTTTTTAGTGTATCAGAGAGGCAAAGCTGTATCAGTACATATTCTGAAATTATTCGGTCTGCGCTTTTCCTGGTAAATAAATATTATTTAGCACTGCAAAATACCCCCAGTTTACTAAGTGGTTCCCAGACCATGAACAGGATGAGCTTCGCTGTGGTCATGTTATGATTTCAAAGCTGCAGACAACTCCTGGAACAAACAGGAAGGAAAAATATATACAAATGTCAGCATTTCAAAAGGAAAGCAAACAAACAAAATTAAAAAGAAAAAAAAACAAACACACAATAAAAAAAAACACCAAAACAAACCCCAAAACCAAACCCCCTCAGGTCAAAAGACACCTTGTGCCAGATGAAGGCTGCAGGTGTATACTGAACATCAGCCATCAGCCAGTAGACAAATCTTCTTCTGCCCACCAAGACGACAGCTGGACTATGGAATAAACAGAACCAGGGAACTCTCACTTTTTGCAGAGCTGGAGAAGCTGGGTCACAGAAGAGGCTGGACTGCTGCACAGTCACTTGACGAAACAGAGTAAGTCCCCCAAGGAGAACTGCCACACATGCAGCAAATATATTGGAAATCTTGCCTTCTTTCCTTTTTCTGTTTCTTTAGTTCTTAATTTACACTGCATTTTTCTGTGGCTTTCTCCTCCTTTACATCAAATAATACTAAACTCATCAAGTACTTAATAATGTTCAAACAAGAGCAAGAAGAGATCAAAGTAGCTGCAGTAATTTGAAAGTCTGGCATTCATCTCAAACGCCAGCAGCTCAGCAAATGCCCTTAGCCCGGGGCTGCCAGCCCCAGCCCACTGTCCAGCAGGGACAAACTGCGGACTGAGAAGGAAGGTGGCACGCAGGTCTCTGGCACTCGGTCCCATGCTTCTCCCTAGGCCACAAATCTGGGGTAAACCTGCAGGGAAGTCAGCACAGCACGATTTAAGCTTGCCCGTGACACATGAGGGAATCGTGACATATTCTAATAAACACAATAATGACCCAGAACAACTATAGCAAGATGCTAAAGAGATGTGCTTTCCTTTTGTTTTCCAACATCAATTGCCTGAGGATGAAAACCCATTCAAAGCCTGTTTTACTACCCTGAAAAACAGAACAGGCCAAGAAATAGAGAATGGCTGAAGAGCTTTACTACACATAATGCAGACTGGTGGTCATTTGTATCTCCCTGTGCAGCTCACGGGAAGCTGGTGTCTCACACATTAGTGGGTGGGTGGTGAGTGAAGAGGGACGAATTCCCCACACTGACCTCTACAACCCATTACCCATTCCTGTTTGTTGTTGTAATATCCCCGATTCCTTGTAGCAAACTCTGAATTAGCTGCTGTAAAGAATACACACAGCACACAGAGCAAGATGCACGCCATGAGAAAGCAAAAACGGGGAAAAAAATCATGATGTACAAGCTCTTTTTGGTCTTATGTTGCATAATCAGTAATTTTTGAGGGTGTAGTGGATGATATATTACTCTCGACATCACTCAATGCCCCTGGAATATCTGACACAGCAGCAAGGAACAATCAAACCCTAAAAATTCTATCCTGGAAGTCCTCCAAGTGCAACATGCCTGCTTGCTTAAAGACAGTTAAGCACAGCAATTTATTTCATGCCCCTCCAATTCTTTGCTTAGGTAGCTTTGTGAAAAAGGAAGGATAGTTGGCACTCTGGACATCATCAGAGTTGTTTAAGATTGACAGATAAATGGAGAAGTAGCATCCAGCCAGATCCTGCCCACTCACAGCAATATCCAAAAAAAAGTTAGGACCCACAATCAAGATTTTCCTTGTTCCAAAGGCATTTAATATGTCAGTTCTCTGCATCATCTTCCCCCCAAAAGAGGAAATAAATTATTCTATTTCAGCGAGTAAGAAAAAAGCTGGGAGAACCTTGAGCATGGGGGGAAGAGGAAAAGCAGCAGGGTAGAACGCAGGGCAAACCCTAGAAGGCGGTTAAGAGAAAGGAGACACAAACCGTATCGCAGAACGGAAAAGGAGGGCGCGTGGGAGAAGAAGAATTTGGAGAAGACCACAGGCCCTGGCCTGAAGAACGTCTTTTGCAACTAGAGCTCACTGCATCTTTCTCTCCAAAACAAGATGTGCTACCTTTGCCCCCTATCTCCACCTGTGGTGGGGATAAAGCCAGTAATAATTCTGATGCCATCAAGAATGACGAGAGTGGGGCCCTTCTGCAAATTTAGCAGGTCACTGTCTTCTTATTTAAGTACAAACTCTCCGTTATATTCTCAATTGTAATTACAATTCAAATGCAACTTCAAGCGGAGGATAGCTCTCATTTATACTCCTCTTTTTTCTGATTATTATGGTGTATAAAACAAAACAAGCAAAAAAAAAAAAAAAAAGAATCTTTCAGGGCACCCTCCTGCCCTCTCCCAAAGCAGAATCTTCTGGTGACATTAACAGTACAAACACCACCAGTGCCGTATTTACAGCAGCGCTGTAACCCCAGCTCGGTGAGGTTATGGGAAATGTCCTGTTTACAACTCTGAACTTCTACTGGCCATGACACAAAGGTCTTCAGTGACAGGCAGCACTGTGCCTCCTCATCAGAAGGTTTGGGTGAAGTGTGCTTATCCACAACCTCCTTCGTCCCTGCACAGCGCTGATGTTTCCAACACACCACGCACAGGCGGAGAAGCTGGGGGAGTGGGGCAAAGAGGGCAGTGGCTGGTACACGGTCACGCAGTAAAACAAACCATGGCTGGTTCCCATTTCTCTGCTCCAAAAGCCTGAAAAGTCTGCCTTGGCTTCTTCAGTCTTCTTTTATGTTTCAGACTTTTTCTCTCATATATACACCACCACAAAGAGTCATTCATCTGCTTTTAGGTAAAATGATCTGGAACTAGAAAATAGTGCTTCAGATGCGTTACCAACAGCTGCTGCTGCTCTGACTGGATGAACACTCATTTCCAATTTGCTGGATTCCAGGAGGAAAAAAGAAATTATTGCAGGAATAATGAACAGACCGGTCTAATTTCGTTGGAAAAAAAAAACTAAACAGAAAGAAACCCAAGCTCACTGTTGGATGCAAAGAAATGTATTTCAAAGCCCATTATGCCTCCCGTAATTTTCTTCAAGGTTTTTGTTGGTATAAACTATTTACTTTAAGACCATTATGATCTTACAAAAATTATAGCATCAGAGCCATTCTGATGGCTAGGCAGGCATTAAATTCATCACAAGCAACAACCTGCTCATCATCTTCATGGCAAGGACAACACAAGCAGTGCCTGTAATTTATGGCACTGTTTTAACACCTAACTCATCTGGAACAAAGTAACCGATGTCCTTAAACTGATCCAAGAACCCCAATACCTGCAAAACTTTACACATCAAGTTAATGCACAGAAGAATTTTACAGAAGTTCTTTATATTTACAGACTAAGGCCAGAAAGCCCCACTGCTCATTAAATTCTACCTCCCACACAGGGGCTCTCTAATCTCACCCAGGTTTGCACTGATCCCAGTAACCTGCAGCGTATTTTACACAGCCTTCCCAAAACTTAATCCAGATCAGGTTTTACCCTATAAATTCTGGACTGAACTCAACGTTTCAACTATGGTAGTCGTTACTTAAGGATAAAAAGCGTTGAGGATGAAAGTTAATTTAAAAAAATAGGCCTGTCATTTACTTTGATCATTAAAATTTGGTCTATAATCTGAAATCCTTAGTCTAGGGTTTGAGTCTTTGCAGCATGCTATGCTTTTTATCTAATACACATACAATTATCCCTCACTCGTTTAAACACCATGGTAGAGGATGATAAGGTCATCCTTTAACCTTGTTTTTCAATTAAAAATAGACCTAACTTCAAGTCTCTAACTTTAAGAGACACTGCTAGTCATGGCATCTAGGCCTTTGGTAATCTGCAGCATCAACGCCGCAAACAAAACCTTTGACAAAAATTAACCTTGATACCATAGCTTCACCCTGAAGAAAAAAGCATCATAAACAATACCTTGCATAGCAAATTTGTGGCCATTCTTATGTCACAGGCCTGACAGTACACATTAAGAGAAAACAAGTACTGATCAAAGGCTAACTGATGGCTTTTTCCCTGCTAGCATTCCAAAGCCAACGCCAAGTGTTGGAAAGGAAAAACAAACTGAATTCTCCACTGAGTAATATTTCTTCAATAAAACTGTTAACTAGAATTTGACCACAGAGCGTTTATACCGGGGACACAAACCAGAAATAAAGTACAGCCTCACTTGGCAAATCAGACTGTTGGCCTTTTCCAACGGCCAGTTGCTAATTTTAGTTAAAAACATCAGTATTAACAGCTGATCCTTTCTCTTCCTAGGAGAAATAATTTGCAATCAGTGCAAAGGTATTAACCCGGTACTTGCTTCCAAGTGACAGATGCAATGATACAGAAATGGCTAGAGCAAAAATAAAGCAAGCAAACCAGTATCGCGGGTTTGCTCTCCAGTTTGCATGACTATGGGTATTCTCAATGTAAAGCTAAATGTGGCAGAGGCACATCAAAATTTCTTCCTAACAGTCCAGAAATATTCCACCTTGCTTGTAGCACTTCCCATTCTAATGATGAGAAAATTCAATTACGACCAAGGGAAGGAGCCTAAAAATGTCAATTTGCTGTTACTGTTCCTAATGTGACCCTGGAAATAAAGCATCTGTTTCTGCTCCTTAGGTTTGACACTGCATATCTCTTATTTCACATAATACCCTTACTAACAACTTTTCATCCTCATTAGTAAGCAGCCATACAGCCACCACAAACTTTCCTGCAGCTCTGATGTTTCTTAAATGCCATGTTTATAAATGTAACAGCAGATACAAATTACTCTTGTCACCTGTCCCTTAAAATGCAAGGCTGCCCTTTCAATGTTTATTTTACCTGAAGTTCAGCCATGTTCTGCAAGTTAATGAGCCCCTTTTAGCTCCTTCATAAATACTTTCCTTTCAGCAGCATTGCTTTTCTATAAAAAGTGCCTGAGGAACCGCTGGGAAGAGCAGTCATAGGTAAGAAGAGCCATGGCCTTTTACCAGTTTGCATGCCTTAAAAACAGAGTTGCAGGCAAGGTGAGGCAGCACACAGAAATGTCATTTCTTTCCCACAATCAAAATACAAACAATAACAACGTAGAAGGGCTTTACTTCCAGGACGTCTGTCTGTTGGCAGCAACCCAGGCTTGTACTCTGTTGGTCTGCTGAAGGGCTGTGCTCAAAAGCAGCCAGCATCACCCTTGTTCCCATTTACATCTGACAAACTAGAAACAAAACAAAACAAAACGAAACAAACCAACCAACCAACCAACAAATGGTGGAAACTACTTGTTTGCTCAGTGGGAACAGCTCAGAGATGTTTGCTTCGTATTTCTTGTCAAACATTCTTTAAAAATCAAGACTGAGCTGTTTCACACCTGCCTCTCTCCAGGCAGCATTCGCTAGTCGGAAGGAGAATCGGACCGTACGCACAAACCCCCGGTGGTGTCCTGCACGTCAGGTAGTAGGCAATGACCCAGGCTGTAGCTCAGGTCCGCACTCTGTCTACATACACGTTTCTCCAGGAAGGTAGAAGATGTTTGTGAGGTAATAATTACAATTCCTGAAGTCCTATAAGACCTTCTTTAACTATCAGAGGTGCCTTCAGAGCACAAAACCAATTCAATCACTGTTTTCTCCTTCATATACCCCAGATAATTTGTCTGTAGCAATACGAGTCACGCGGTAGGATGTGACTCCCTCCTAAGGAGTCAGAGTTATGAGGACTTCAAATGCAACATGATGCATCTGGAAAGGCTGTCCATCTCACTGCCTTCACTGGAGGATTACACCCACTGAGCGTGTGGGTGGAAGGCAAAGAACAGCCCTAGGAGCTCTCCTGGGCGAACCTTAGGAATCCCAGTTTGCTCATTTGTTACTGCTGTAAATGAATTGAGTTCCAGAACTGGCTTGCAACAGGAAAGCAGAGGAGCATCATAAACCAGATTCAGAGTGCATATATAGCCAACTAAATTGCCATCACTTTCCTCAGTTCTGGACTAAAAGCATGCAGACAAATGTTGCTTTTAAGTTTTACCTGTGCAGTTGTATTCCTTTCCATGGTATCCCATGGGAATAATTACACTAGATTTTGGTTCAGTGCATAGGAATATCAAGAGATTTTTTTTTTCACATGAAGAGCACTCAAGTCTAAAGCACTATTTTGATAACATGCTTTTAATGGGAATAATTTAACAATCTTAGACCTTTTGGGTTTTTTTATTTTGGTCCCCATCGCAACCCTGAGAGGCATCTTTCAGGACTGCAGGCCACTTGAGAATCCATGCATAATGCTCATCATGGGAGTGAACTCACTGACAGCAGAAACCTCAAAGACAAGCACGTGACTAAGCCACTGAAAGGAGCACTCGTTAGCAACACATCTTCTGGAAAGCAAAAAGAGAAGAGGGATATAAGCTAAAGAAAGGCTCCAACATCTCCGCCACACAGCTGACAGCAGTCTACTGGCAACACAAAACAATGTAATAAAACCAGAATGTCAATTTTTTCCCCACTGTACAGTGTAAAAGGAAGTAAACAGAATTGCTAAATACAGGTACAAATAACCCTAAGGAAGAGGAGAGTTAAATACCCACCAGTGATGGGACTCTGTTGTCTTTCAAAAGGCCATTTGACATTAGCTTCAAGCCAAAGGTGACAGACTGTATGAGAGCAGCAGAGACTACACCGCAGCCCCGCTATGAATGGATTCTGTCCCACGCAGAAGGGGACAGTGTGTGTATGCATGTGTCTGAAACTGGAACAGAAAAATGCTGACAGCTTGACGTGCCAGATGTGAACACTATTTTTAAAAGTATTTATCAAAGGCCAGTTGAGGGTTCAACAATAAATTAGCAACCCCAGCCATGTATGTTCATCAGCCCTGCACGTACAGCGGTAACGCCTGCGTGGGCTCAGCACAACCTCTATCCAATACTGTTTATCATTTCTTAGAGGAGAGATTAAATCGGAGGAATTTCAAGGTTGGGCCTGAGGATCTTGAAGGCCTTTTCCAACAATTTCCAACAATTCTGTGAATTGCAGAAAAAAAAAAAAAAGTGAGAAGACTTAAAGAATCACAGAGTCATAGAATGGTTTGGGTTGGAAGAGACCCTTAAAGATCATCTTGTCCAACCCCCCTGCAATAAGCAGGGACATCTTTAACTGGAGCAGGTTGCTCAGTGTCCCATCCTTCCTGACCTTGAATGTTTCCAGGGACATGGCACCTACCACCTCTCTGGGCAACCTGTGCCAGGGTTTCACCACCCACACTGTAAAAAAATGTCTTCCTTCTATCTGGTCTGAACCTACCCTCCTTTAGTTTTAAACCATTACCCCTTGTCCTGTCGTGACAGGCCTTGCTAAAAAGATCATCCCCATCTTTCTTATGTGCCTCCTTTAAGTAATGAAAGGACACAACAAGGTCTCCCGGGAGCCTTCTCTTCCCCAGGTGAACAACTATCAGCCTTTCTTCACAGCAGAGGTGTTCCAGTCTTACTGAAGAACAGTTTACTAAAATCTTTAGTTTTGCCCTCTATCAACTTCTACCAGCACACATTACTCTCCAACAGATCTATTCTCTCTCTGGGCTGCTGGGGAGGTGCTGGTGAAGAGCTATTTTTGAAGGGCAGTTCCCAGTCAGACTTGCTTATTTCATGTTAAAAGCCACAAAATAAGAGACAAACGTGAGACGCTAAATAACACACTTAAACCAAATGCCCAATCTAAGATACCACCTCCCTCTTCACTACCCTCCTGAAAACTGGGCACAGTCAACAGAAATTCAGTTTGGTCTTTGCAATTCAGAAGATCAGTCAAAAAGGGCAGGAAGAAGGAAAAGGTAGCAATACATGCACTGAACATTGCAAAAGCAACTGCTGGCAACTCAAGACTGTCAAGTGCAAACATAGACCCTCTAAATCCACCGCAAGCTCCTGAACATCTAGCCTTCCAGTCTGAAACCATGCAGCCCACATATTTTATCATCCCTCAGGCTATATTCTGGCAAGTCAACAGAAGAGAGACTTTAAAGGTGATCTGCATTCAGAAATGCAGAACACATCACCTTGCTCCAAATGAAAAACAAATGGAAGCAAATGCTGAAAACATAAAGACATCAAGTTTCTGTAACTGAAGACAGGCAACACGTTCAGCTGCAATAGTAAAGGACTTTATAAACACCTCAGTAAGTTTATAGTCTCATAGTCTGCTTTTTACTATTTCTAGTGATTTGGTTCTCCAGGTAAGTGACCCATTCTGTACAGAGGAGTGACAGCAAATACCTTTTCTTCTTTCTAAATTAGTAACAGAAGTACTGCAATAGCAATAATTCTGCCTTATTATTCAACTCTTCCAAGGACAGAAGCTATTTAGAGAGTGCCAAGGACGTGGATTTGTGTGTGCTGGGGGAATTTAGCGTACATTCAAGCTACAAAAAGTTCATTCCTCCTCATAACAACTTGGCTAATTTTTTCTTAGTCCTTGAGATTAGTTTAGTCCTTGCTGTACTCTAGATCTTTCATATAAACAGTTAATGCTATCAGAGAAATGATGCACTCTGCTCTTTCATAAGCTAAAACTAAGCTATACCATATAAGGCTTCCGAAATAAATCCTGAAGACCCTCTTAGGCCCCACTCAAGTACATTTTCTAGGACCTTAATAAAGGCATGGGTGCAAAAACAATCCAGCCCCTCAGCCTCTGCTCTAACCATACATGAGCACTCCACCTTCCACCATTTCTGAGGCTGACAGGGGCTCACCCTTGTCAGCCTATCCCCTTCACATACACCAGATTACTTCACATGTTAAACTAGAAAAGTAACAAAAATTTAAATATAAAAAATAATAAAAAGGGGTATTTTGAGTAGGTTCTTCATGTTATAAGCTGCTTTCGCTTAGTGACAATTACTCTAAGCTAATTTTTCCACTTACTACTGCTGCCAAATCACTGCCAAGGAATAGCAGGAAAGGATAAGTAACCACACAGACAGAAAAAGAAGGGTGTATTTTGAAATTACACCATATCTTACATTATTTCTTTTGGCTTCACAGCTTTAAGACAGCTTTGAACAAAGCATAATTGTTCTAATGATTCTACATTACTAAACAAGCCTGCTTTGAATTAAGACGTGGCACTGTGCACACTGATGAACTGTTCACAAAAAACCTGTTCCTAATACTGTACTACTTTAAAACAGGGGCAGAAGGCTTGCAGCCAACTACATCCTGCGTAAGGCTAGATTCACCAGACCAGGCAGTACTAGCTACCCTGGTACCAGCATGCTGTCGGGCTGGTGTCTTCCAGGCTGCAGCCCAAAACCCCCTTTCCACAGCAGCCTAACTTCATAGCCACTGCTAAAGTCAGCAACAGCAATCGGCTACCACAGTAACAGAAATCATTCCGTATTTTACTGGATCGAGGCAGGCCAAACCCAACAATTATTCACAGACCTTTACTGTAATCATCTCAGACGAGCTACTTTCTGCAGCGTTGCTCCCACAGGTTACGCAGACCATCCTGGGAGAAGAGCTGCAGGTTTTGTTTAGAAGCACGTTTGAAGGTGTTCAAACCGGGGGTTTGTATGTTTTCTACCATCCCATTTCCCTTGTCTCCTCTAGGACATCAAATGGCAGGCGTAAGAATGCACAATCGTGTTTGCTTTTTCAGAGAATTGTGACATCCTTTCCTCCTGAGCTCACAAATCTACAGATCAGCAGTGTCTGCCTTCACAGGTTCCCGTAGCTAATAAAAATGGATCCCCAGTACGCAGGATGAGGGGGAAATGGCATTGCAACAACAGCAGCGAGACACTCACTCCGATTGCAAGCCCTGCACCACAACCTCTCAGCCTCAGAATTACACACTCAGTGCACTGAGGCTTCTCCACTCCTTCCAGGAGCGAAAGGCAGCATGTTATTAATAACAGCCTAAGGCAAACAGGATGACATCACCAGCATTCTCCTGCATACATCGCTGCCTTCCCAATCATACTACTCCTTAAATAGGCTTTTTTTTTGCTATCTTCCATAAAATGTAATGTACATTTAGATGAAATATTTATGAGGGCATTACACAGCAAAATCTCAAGCAGGCTGCATTTCTGTACAAGAGTACATCTTTTAGGTGTATCCAGCCTTATCTTCTCGTCCGCAGTGGAATCTCACAAAACCCAAAGAGTTTTGTTAGTTTTCTGGCTGATCTTTTTAGCAAATATATATTCATCCTTTGTGGCAGAGAGCAGGTTATATGAAAAGAAGATGTGAAGAAATGCAATTTTCAGAAACAAAGAATAATAAAAATCAAAGCCATAAAAAAGCCATTTCAAATAAAAGTCTAGCAACATCTAAGAGAGACTGCAGCATCATTTACTCTTCAGTCCTGAGCTTCAGAGATATTGGAGACACACAGTTCTGACTGAGAAAAATTCAGAGTACCTAGTGATGTCTATTCCAGAGTCACTGAGACAGTAGTATCATTTTCAGGTAATATAAAGCATCATCAAGAAAGCCCTACTGAAGAGTGAGTCACCTTCTTTTTCACGCCATTCTTAGCTGTCAATGCTAGCATTGAAAGATGTAATATTAAAAATTTCATTTAAATTAGAGTTTCTTTGAGCAAAATGTAAATAGGCACAGGTCAGATTTACATGATGCAGGGAGTGACCAAAAAAACCCAAACAGAATTATTTCTACTGTAGATATTTTTACAAGGTACTGCAACCGAGATCACTGAAGTGCATTGCTATTGTCTGTTCCAGACTGTCAAAGCTGTACAAAATACCACTTTTTCTTAAAAAAAAACCAAAAACAAACAAACAACAACAACAACACAAAAACCAAACACAACCAAACAAAAAAAAGACCTGGCAGAAGAAATGTTATGCTGTAGCTTAGCCTTGGAGGGGACTGTCCAGGGTGTAAGGAGCAGAAGTTTCCTGAGATCAAAGGGGAGGTTGGACAAGTTCAGGGCATAGAAAACCAAAGGTAGGTATTGAACACCAAACCCTCACTCATCTCAGTAGCTCCGTGGGCTGACAATGGTTGAAGTCTCAGAAGGAAATGGAAGGCATTACCCATGCCTGCTTGCCCTCTTCTTGTTCTTCCTTCTTGTTCACAGCTGCTGCTCAAGACAAGACATCTTTTGTCTTACCTGGTACAGGCTTTCTTACGTTTCTAGGTAATGAAAATTGGTCTAACAGGAAAACAGACTGGATAGAAATACTATAAAGAACATAAAACCACTGCCTTCAAACAATACAATCTAGATGGAAGTCTCCAAAATTTCCCAGAACATCTGATTCAAAATCACTTTCAAATCTAATGAAAGTCGGTAGCAAATTGACAAGGCTCAGCCGGCCTCAGCCCATCACCAGCTGAAGAGACAGATCTGGCAGCCTTCTGCAGGTGCCACAACGGGGAAAGGAATCCCACCCACAGCAAGGTACCCTCTACTCTTGTCTGCATGCTCTTCTGTCCTCTCACCCATCCACTTGCTCGTTTCATTGCCATACTATGAACTGTTTGTTGCAGTGTAAATGGTTCAGGGCTGGAATTATCACTGATGGCTTCACATAGTAAGAAGTAGTACACGGTATTCAGTGTTAGCCTCTGGCCTCTACCAAAACACAAATGATAGAAAACAAGACAAGCCAGCAGCTGAGGGTGATGGCAGGTTGGTATTCCTAGTTCTCTGAAAGCAGTGTTAGACCTAAAGTGAGCAGCAGAAAGATCAGTAATGCAGAGGCATTTCACCTCCGACGCGCGGCTGCACGCCTCACATTTTATCCCTTTCTCAGAACTCACTTTTTCTGAAAGGTAATTTGTTCATGCTCCGCAGCTTCATTTATCCAACCTGAACAAAAATCAGCTCCATAATAAAGTCTAAGTTTAGTTTTTATTGTTAACTGAATGCTCATCATCTCCAGCAACATCCCCATTTCTCTCCCGGTTTCTTCTCTCTTCCACGTGTCTCGTTGCTCCATTTTGTGTTCAGCCGAACC
>JANHFX010012271.1:12604-48557 GCA_027560015.1 Chloroceryle amazona
AGCAACATCCCCATTTCTCTCCCGGTTTCTTCTCTCTTCCACGTGTCTCGTTGCTCCATTTTGTGTTCAGCCGAACCAAATGCAGTAAATCCATCAAAAGGCTCTTCTGCTTCTGTCTGTCAGGCAAATTTAAGACCTGAGCCACTGCTAATTCACTCGGAATCACGTTAATCAACAGAGGGGGATGAAACTGGCACAGTAACCGGGCATCGCAGTAACACAAGGGGAGCTTTGCTGCCCACTCCAAATGAAGATTCTCTTTCTCTTCTTTTTGTAGCCTTGTGCTCGTAGCACTTCTAACTTGAATGTTCTACAGTTCTCCTTGCTGCTTATGGAAAAGTCCAAGTTTAGTGCTTCCTCAGATCTCAGTTAAATTAGCCAGGGAAGACTGTTGTGCCTCTGATCAGAACATTCAAAGACAATGTACAGTAGAAGCACTACGACCTCTCTCCAAAGCCCATCCCAGGAAGACTGTATTTTCTGTGTTTAAGAAAAACAACAAAACAAAGAAAACCACCACCAAATCTTCTTGCTGCACATCCTGGTTTCCATCATAATATACGAAAACATTAATATAACACACTCCTAAACTTAGCTACTTTGACAACACCGTTGCTGCAGCATCTCCACTTCTGGAGGTATCTGGAGATATTCTGAGCAAGTCATGTTGCTAATTTGCTTCAATTCTCTTGCATCAGTGCAGGAATCAAGGGCTCGTGTAATTCCATCCATCTTTGTGAAGTTACACCAATTCACATTAGCTCTAAATTTGGCTTACAGCTGAACACTGCTCTCTGATATAGCTCTCAGATTTCTGAACAGCTTTCCTTATGAATATTTTCAGTTTCATGAAGTTTCTGGGACTTATTATTCTTCAAATCCCATCTGTGCCATATCACTTACACATTATCTAATGGAAGTGGATTCCCACAGCTTTATATTAATGTAACATCACAAAATGGTCTTGAAATTGGTGTTACCTACCCTATTCTCTATGTAAAATCAATCAAGAGTTGGATTGCAGAGGGGAAATTAAGCTCTAAGTCTCAGTTCAACAAAAACTTAATCGTCTTCCCCCCTTTTCTAAACTCTGAGATTTGTTTACAAGCAATCTTTTGGAGAAGATCTCTCAGAAAACCATTCTCAAATCCTCTGGCAAACAAGGGCTGAAAATAACGTGGCTAAAGAGAACTTTCTGTTTGGGAGACAAATCAGATGTGCTATTGCTTTTCCTCACTCCCACTACTCTAGCTTCATACAGAGCTTTTTCTTTCCGGTGGCACTGAAGCTAGCCTGGCTTCTTCTGTCACAGGCACATTTTTAGCATATTTTTAAATAATAAAGTGAGCAGAGTCAGGAATATTACCTGACCTGTTAGTAATTAGCAGTTTTAAACTCTCTTTCTATTCTGACGATCATCAATACACTTCTCTAAGTCCAAGCAATGACAGAAGTAAAAACTTGATCCTCCTCAGATCTCAAGTCTTTATTTACCCTTTGCTATCCAGTCTTTTCTAACACTTTATAGAAAAAAAAAAAGAGAAATCCCAAAACGCTTTTATTTCAAACATAAAAGGAGATATTGTTAGCCTTTGGAAAGCAATTAGATGGCAAGAAGCAGCAGCCACATTGTCAAACTAGGCAATATTAGTTTATGGAAAGCTAACTGGCTAATAAAATGAGAATATTTGGTTGCCATGTGAACAGAATGACAAAGATAAAGCTTTCCATCTTATTAAACTCTGAAATATCTCATGCTATCAGAGCGAAAATGACAGCAAGGAGAAGCTTAAAAACAAACAAGATGACTGGATTATAATTAACACTGACAACTTGAAGGCTATCAGTATTTCCCAAAGAAAATGTGTAATTTCACTTAATTTACTGACACCCGTGGCCAAAAGTAGTAAACAAATAACTAAACCAAACTCTGCGCTAGCTTTCATTCTTCTTCTCTCCTTCCCTCTTCACAAATGCAGAACTCTGGCTCCTTCCCCACGCTTGCCAAAGTGGTAGCTGAAATTGATTTCTGAAGCCTCAGGCAAAACACCCGCATGGATTTGTTTCCTTACGGTGGCAGAATTTTGGGATGGATGCCCTAAGTGAGCACAGAGTGCCAGAAGCTGAGCGGCTATGGCATTTGCACCTCTATTTCACTGAGCAGCCTGGGGAAGCCTAGCTGTCAATACAGCTTGTCTCGGCTGCCAGGGGTGGGGTGGGAACTATAGGCACCATCTGTCCTGTCTCACTCAGCAGTGAAATGAAGGATCCAGTGAGAGCACCAGGGAACGACTGGCGCGGGGAGTTAAAGCCGTACTGATCAGCAGTGTTACAGCTCACCTCATTTAGGTGCTTACTATGGGCCTGAGCTGAGAGCTTCTATTTCAGACCAGGGGTTTCTGCTGTCCTCGCACCGTGCAGCGGGCGTTGCGCTCCTGTTGTATCACGAGAGGTCTAAGTGCTATCTGGAATGCCCTGCTTGCCAACCACTGTGGAGCTAGCCTGTCACCGGCCACAGGAACGCGCTGATCTGATCGGGTGTCACACTCCTGATAAAAATACATACAGAGACATACAGAAAACCTCCTGGCATTTATACATCGCTTCTGTAACACAAACCACTTTCAGATACAGGAATTGTACCTCTTTGATGGAGCTGTACATTTACAATCAGAATCTGTCTGCCCTGTGGATGGATACACTGAGAAGAGAGTGTATTTGACATAGCCTTCTGATAACACAGGTGTCAGGGAGCCCAGAGCGTAACAAAGCCACAAGAAAATTCAAAGTTCACACTAACTGTCTTTGCTTGGTACAGCTGCTGTCAAGCTCCTCCCTTTCAAATTAAAAACTGATAATAAGAAGCTATTATAAAAATCAAGGCAACAAGTGTTTATTAAAGCAGAGTATTTCAAGACTCCTCTGTGGCCTACAGTATATTCTTAAGCAATCCTGTTCAATATATTTTGTAATTCCAAAACAGGAGAAGAGAGTAACTTCCCTTAGCCCACCACTTCCTTTATCATCAAGTTCTTCTACTGCAGTCCAGATATTTGTGTTGCAGCTCCTCCAAAGCAAAACCTCCATATGGCCAAAGTATTTGGTGTTTGGACACAGACCTGACTGTATCTCAGCTGCTGGTGGTTGTGTGTCCAGCTGATGACTTCTAAGGAATGAAACATCAGATCTTATACAGAGAACCCTACAGATTTTCAAACACAGGGCCACCTATGCGGGTTTTTTTTCCATCCCCACAGCAAGTTTTTTATTTTACCTGCATGGGGGCATTCGGTAGCCTAACTGAGATGAAGCAATGCAGTAATTGGCACATATTTATCCGACCAAAGGAAGGTATTTGCTTTCATTCTTCCTAACAGAAGAAGAGGGGCAATAGGTGAGGAAAGAAGTATTTACCCTGTCAGGTTTCTCTTTTACCAAAGCAATGAGAAAAAGTTCTTTTGGAAAAATATGGAGTTGAGACAGTAAATTTAGCATTTGTATAATTAAGTCCCAGCAGGTTACCCAATACAAAGTAAATTACTATAGGGAAATACTCCCTGTAGAAGATGATTTTGGTAGAACACTCTCTACAGAGCAACTCAAGAGTGAAGATACATAAAAGATGTCATTATTTATAGAAATTACGTGTATGTATCCACACATTAAAAGAAGCATGAGGAAATACATGACAAAACCTTAAATATTGATGTATAATGTGTCTATCTGAATATTATATTAACATTACACACATATTACAATATACATTACACACCTACATTTATACATACACATTATATTTGTTGTATTACATGTATTAAATATATCTAAAATCTGTGTGCAACATGAAGTGATGCAAACCTGCAGTGCAACAAGCAGCCAGTTTCTAGGCAAAAGCCCAGCAGGTGAAAGATACTAAGCCCCAAGAAATCTTAAAGAAAAGCTCCAGAATATTTTTTCACACCATCACATTAGATTAGCAAGTAGAGAAAAAGTTGAATGTGGAAATCGATATTCTCAGTCACGAGAGTAAGGAGAGACTATCAGGCTTATGGAATACAGCTGCAGTTCTGTATATTAATTCAGACATGCTGCTGTCACTGTTCAGTGACACTGAAAACAAGGATTGACTTGTTTTCCTCAGCACTGTCAAAGACTGGCTGTATTTTACCTAAAACCACTGTAAATCTTTGGCAAATATGCTTACAGCACCTCTTTTAGTAACCCAGAATCTGAGAAAGTCAGCTTTTCAGGCAGGCAAAAGAATGGCAGAAAAATTAATCAGAGCATTTAATAAACAGCACGTACAATGACAACGACAACAATCCCCACCACGCATCCCTCTTGTAATCCCGGGATATGAATTTCCAAATATTTTGCTAATATTGATCACAAAAACATCACCAGCAGCATCCTCCAACTACACATTCAATTACCACATGGTAAACTTCCTCAAGATGCCAGACAGCTTTCTGTTCCCGTTTCTTCCCGCGCAGTATCTTGTCACTAGGTGCTGCCTGGCACTGCCAGTTTAACTCTCATGAAAATTTCATTCCAATTCACAGAACTCTTAATGATTTCTGAGAAAATCTTTTATGGGTGTGAATCTCAAGTACCAATCTAAACACAGCTATAAATTTACACCCAGCTTTTCTGGAAAGAATCTCATCTCTGTAAATGTGGAAGGAAAAAAAGACACCTTCACCCATCCCAGCCTCCCCTCAAAAACCCAAGAAACTCAACCTGACATTTCCAATGAATCCCCTCTTTCCTCAGCAGATGCAAACCCCACCAGTCATAACCTAACAGCGAGTTTATCGCTAGTCATCAGCTACAGAGTATGGAAGTTTGGGAGTTTCCCTGATTTTCAGAAATTTTTATGATGATTTACAATTACCAAGTGTAAAGTCAAATAGTACATGAAAAAAATAGGCTGATTTTCTTCTTACTATTCTCTTACCAAAAAATCTGTCCAAAACTACGTGCCACTTGGATATGTACTAAAATTGTTAGAGAAGCTGAATGGGTCAACTGCATTTTTATTTTGTACTGAACTTTTCATGTTTGGGAACTGAAAAACGTTAAATCATAACATCTGGCAAGAAAACATTCCCTTTTTCCATACAGTTCCTTTTTTTACTGCAACTTCAATTTTTACTTTGTAGTATTTCCAAACAAATACAGGAATAAAGAATACAACTCTAACTACTATTCCTTTCCCAAAGTTGAAAGCCAAAAAATGGCCTGACCATGCACAAATGAATTAGAAATGAATTTAAAAGATTTACACCTGCCAAAGCCTATAAAATGGAAAAGGATACAGAGCATTGGGATTTTCTCCATAAAACTATGTTTTGGGGTTTTTGGTTGGTTGGGTTCTTTTCAATATCTCTACCAAGTATGACATTGGAATGGGTTGTATAACAAGTGCTACTGGTTTTCACTTCCCCTGCGGTATCCGTATCGCCAGACAAATCCCCCTCGTCTGATGAGCACCGCCGAGGATTTCACTGGCTGTGCGCCTCACCCTGGGTAATGCTGCGTAGCCAGGAGTCACACCATGACATTGACATTTTGGAAACAGGGAAGGTTGAAGCAAGAAGCAACTCTAGAGCTTTAGTAAAGAGAGTCAGGATGCATGGCTGAAGGGACATCTTTGTGGTTTTATTTTGAAACGCTGGTGTAATTATGGTTTCCATTCAACTTGGTTGTGTGTTCAGCCTTGGCTGCACCTTTGATAGTTACAGCAGAACGTGTACACTTTCATCTCTTTGCCTATGACACCGCTCTATTATTTTTCACCACTATTTTCCAAACAGTACAACAGTCAAGGAACACAAGATCGGAAGCTAAAGAGAGAGCAAAGCACTGAAGGCCTTTCCTCTTGCATCTGCAAATGGTCTGTCTACTCACGGATAGGTAAAAGCCCTCCATGCTGCCTCACAAAAGCACGTATGGAGTGAACTGTACTTTCATATACCAGCTTAGCTCTACCCATGCAGAGCTTCTGCAAGCAAAGCAACAGCTAAGTTGCTCTAGCAGTCACCCATGCTCCTCTAGCCTCCTCTCCACATCCTAAGCCATTATACCAGGGAATGACTACACACCCCGTACAAGGGAGCCTTTCCTCTTTCCCTGCCGGGTAAGATTGCCACAGGGGGATGACAGTAAACAGCAGGCTAAACTAAGCTGGTAAAAGCAGACCCAACTTAGTCCATGAGGCCACCCATTCCAGACTGGAGCAAAACACCCAGGCAGGCAGTGCTCACTGTTCCAGATCAGTCTGCAAGGCTTAGCCAGGAACTGGGTTAGAGTTACATAAACCCTAATTCAAAAAGGATTTCAGCCTCATTGTCTGGTTCAGCTAACACAATTACAGAAGAAGCTTTGTCAATACACTGAAAAGATTTATTCTTTGCAAATGTTCCTGTTGCATTTAGAGTCAGAACAGAATTAGGACAGACACAAACGATGCCCGCTGTGTGGGTGAACTTCCCAAAAGAGATGCAGAGGCGTCTGGATTCATGGTGACACGCCATGAATGATGAGGAAGTGAACCCTACTAAATTTACAATGGGGAAAAAAAAACATCAACCAACACAAAACAAAAAAACCCAAAGCTTTTTACCCAAGAGCTGTCAGCATTTAATCTCTTGACCAAAATACAGGGGTTATGAAATATAACTTTGAAAAGTTTATAGTTAAAGCTGCTACAAAAGGCTAGAGTAACTGGCCATTTACCTTAAACCCTAAAAGTCTCTTAAGCAAACTAAAAAATTGATTAAAAAAGCGCAAGGAATACAAAAAGCTATGGTATTCTCAGCTTTCATTGGTTTAAATGCCTCAGGAGGTGTGCAGCTAAGCCAAAGGCATCAAAACAAAAGCTATAGACTCTCTTTCACAGTATGATCTGCTTGACAGCACACCTCCTATAACATACACAGATACACTGCCCCACGAGACCGACAAACAGCATACTGTCTGCTTCTGCAGAATGGGACACCACTTCTCGATTTTCACCTACGACACCTTCATAATTCTACCCTGACTAACATTGTTGCTCTCCAGTGCTGGCCATAACACAGCCCAATGACCACAAAGAGATTCACCTGGGGACACCTGAACCAACCTTTGAGTTTCTGGGTTTGGATCTTTAAAATTCTTCAGAGAAAAGAAAAACTAAACCAAAAAGTGGAATTGCCTGGATACCTCTGAAAAAAGAATGGCATGTAAGACAGCCACGAGAGCATTAGCAGATCCTCAGAGTAAAGATACCACAAGAAAAAGTACACATTACATTGAGCCTTCGCAAAGTCTGGGTTTAAGAAAGGAAAGAAGGCTGAGGGCTCCTCATCACAGTAATGGAACGTGGAATGCTGTGCTAACTGAACTGCAAGGCCATAAACCTGGTTCCTGTTCACACCAAATCCCACTAAACATGCATTTCACCATGGGATAAATTCAGCAGCTTTATCTGCAAAGCAATGCATATTTTCTAGCATTGTGTATGTATGGCTTAAAACACCCTCTACTTCATTGGAACACCTTCACCATCTGGAAATCTAGCTGCGGAGCATTGGCTTGAGAAACTAATGTGCACACAACACTATGAGCAAAACTATCTTCGGAGAAGAACAAGCTCTGGCTGAATTGTTTATCAATGCCTGTATTTGTTTTCACAAATCCAGTTATTTCTCCATAGGATGGCATCCTACATGCTGTGGTTTCAGGAACATAGACATATTCCTGATACAACACACAGCTAATTAGTTTCAAACTACCCCAATGCTAAAAACAAAAATAAAGGAGATTTTTAATAGTAAATAATCATGGGAGAAGAGTTGGTAAGAAGGAAATAAGAACAACCAACTTCAGCTTCAAAAGATGGAAGTTAACTCTTGCTCCCGAGAAAACACATTTTTCAGAACAGCGCAATGTGAATGGATGTAGCAAGCTACCAGGATTCTCATGGAAGAAGCCTTACAAATAAGTGTGAGATCACCACGGAACTATGGATGGAGTCTCAGTTCAAGCAGACTCCAAACTGGGACACGTCAGCCGTTTGCTAAGCTAACAGCTGATGTCCAGAAGCCAAGTTTTCCCTCGATATACTGCAGCCTTTAAGATCAAGCTATTTGAATTTGCTCTCGGATTTGCTAGCCCGAGAGCTTACCAGTGTTACAGCTGTTGTAAGCAGAGATTGGTCACGGCGCAGAGATACACCACTGCAGCATGAACACCTGCCAGCTGGACTGACAGCTCTCCAGAGAGGTCTCTGGACACCGATCCCAGAAGGGCAAATAGCAGCCGAGTTCAGCTGGAGGTTCACAAATGGGCCACACGAAGAGCCCAATGTATGCAGACAGCGACTTCTCTCAGCTTAAAGTTTCACTGTCAACAAGGTTCAGAAAAGCAAATTCTATACAAATTCCTGCAGTTTGCAAATAATTTTTCATCTAAACTAATTACTCAGTCCTAAATTCAATTAATGCACATATCTTGACTTGTCAGTCTCGTAAGTGCACAAACAGCAGTCATGCTCTATGTAACACTATTTCTGCTACACAAGCAGCCTCAACAACCACCCTGGCTCTCCTAAGCTAAATAGGGACACAAATGTAATGTGGTGTCCCTTGGTTGATACCAGTGGTGTGACATTGTGGCCAAGTCAAGCAGTGACAAGTAGGTATTTTCTAGATTGATCCAGCCTATGAATCTAAAGAGAAGTGCAAAATCAAACCCAATAGCACTTTCTTGTTATACTGAGTATCTTGCTACAAAACAGCCACACTCCCACTCAGTGAACCCAACTGTTCTGAACTTTCCCTTGGCATCTTCAAACAGCGACATCAAATCAAAAAGCTGAAGTTTTTCAATTTGAACCAAGCAGCAACTCCTCCACATAACCGAAGAGGGGAAGGATAGGATTGGTGCATCGCTCCCGGCCCTCTCGCGTGCTTTGTTAATCACCACAAGTAAAATGAGGCCACACTTCTACAATCAACTCTTTTCTGAGAGACCACTATCTACTTAAAAAAATTCTTCAAGGCTATTAAGTTTTGCAATGGTAAAAGGGTTAGAGTGCAGTAGCAAAGTCAACTGCAAGACTCTTTGGGGCAAAACTCATGTGTTTCAGTTAGCACTAGACAAATAAGCTGAATGCACAAAGAAACAATTCCTTTAAGCCAAATAAGTATCATTTGATGTAGTTTTAGAAGCAAATGGAGCCTTTCAATTACATACTGCCTTTTCTGTCTCTTTATTCCACCATATCACAGAAACATGGAAAAGACTTTCAGGATCTTCAAGTCCAACCGTAAACGTAGCACTGTCGAGTCCACCACTAAATGATGTCTCTCCCAGTAGAATGACATGTACATCCAGTCAGAGCAGCAATAGTGTGTCTGGGGTACTGCAAGGAGGTGCAGCACAGTAAACAAGGACTGGGTAGTATGGTTGACCAGCAAGAGATCATGCAGAGCAGATAGAGAATTTCTCAGGAAAGATGTTTAAAAAAGCAGAGTAGTTTTCCCGGGCTCCTCCGTGATGCAAACATTTACATACTGAAAACTGGATGTTAATATTGTAATTGGACAGCAAAAATAAATAAAAAGAGACCCTGAGGGGCATGAAACTGAAAAGCCACCAGGCAAGCGACAGAAATTTCTCATCTTGCAACAGGCAACAGGCAACCCAACCATGAAGCTCAGGAACAAGAAGCTACAGAGGAGCAGCACTGTTTTGTTACTCTGCTTCTGCAGCCAAATGTAATCTCGTTGGTCACTTCTATTTAACCTGGCAACGTATCAAAGCATTCCATGTGACTAGAAACTCCAGAGTCTTGCTTTATTGTCCACCCATAACGATGCCGTAGGAAATGACCTGGAACACCAGGAAAAGCAAGACTAAAGAGGGCTGCCATGACTGTACTACCATCTTATGCAATCAAAGCAGAACCTGAGTATTTAGGCTCACTCCGTCACCCTGAGGTATTTATTCTACCACAGGCACAGTGCCTGCACATTCACCCCTTAACAAAAATAAATGCTGAAGCACATTCCTGCTTTGGCAGACCAGAGAGTAACCTATCCAGAGTTTGAACATTTCTACACGATGGTTAACATCTGTCTTTTTTTATCATCTTCTGCTCCACAAGTTTGATGGTTATGGTCTATCGTGCCTCAAAAGACATGCTGGATAATGTGAAAATATATCTGTAGCTGTTTTACAATTTAACGTTGTAGAAACCCGAGTTAACTTCACTAGTAACTGTTGACATTCATTTATAAAAGTATATATGCAGTACAAACTCCTAACTAAACTAATGTTGCTGTGCTGTGCCTGAGTTACAGCAGTCAAAAAATCTCCCCTGTACAACAACAAAACTCTACACAGCAAAAACACCCCGTGCTTCTAATAGGTTGCCATGGAAATATTTTTCTGTCTGTAATATCTAAGTAGCTTCACACAACCAAGCAGAAGATTGGTTGCTAAGTCATGAATTTGATTCACTTTCAGAAGCTTTCTCCATTTACAGGATGATAACAAGCTAAGACCCTCATTAAACAACCACAAATAAACCTGTTACAAGTTAGTATAAATAAATTTTAAAAAATCTGGAAGATAAAGCAGGTAAAGATGTACATTTTAGCCCAGAAAAATGGGATTTCAATGGCCAAACAAGTCCTGCAGTTTGATAAAAATGTACTAAGTTTGCAGAAGAGAATTTCTCAGCTCGGTGCGAAATGTGCATTTCAAGATTAGATTCTCAAAAACAGCTAAAGGGGGAAAAATGGAATATCAGATAACATACCTTGACATGAATAATTTCCTTGACTGTAAGTACTTCAGAAATGCTCAGGTACATGCAGAAGGTTTAGAAAGCAACAGAAAAACAAGCCCACTTCAGCATGATTATAGTTTCACAACAACACAATAGCTCAAAGGTGAAGAGATGTGACAGCAATTAAATAGATCAACCTCAGAATCCAGACTTGGATTCAATTTGTAGCACTTTTACAGACATCCCCAGGCATATGACATCTATACCATACATCAAGAAAATGGCAGTGAACAGCATCTTCCTATTTCACGAGGAATGGGGTGAGGATAAATATGTTACAAACACGTGAGGCATTCGAACAGCACAACAGCAGGAGCAAACACATCCCTAGGACAGACACAAGAGTTAGTGTTGTAATTGTACGTACAGGTCTCCTTCCCCTTCCTACACCTCTAAACCAAGCATGTTTCAGAGAGACACCGTGTCTAAAAATAGGGCACAATTCCCCATTGTCCAAGTTTCCAAGGTAATTTGAATTCACTTGGACAGTTTCACTACAGAACAATATAACCCCAAATCACAGACCTACCTATTTCCAGTCACAACTGGCATTCCTCAAGCTCAGTACTGGGACTACTTCTGTTTAACATCTTGATGAGGAGACAGAACGCACCCTCAGTAAGTCTGCAGATGACACCAAGTTGGGTGGGAGTGTGATCACTGAATGTACCTAATCACCCAGCCATCCCTACGTTGACTGAACCGAAGGTGGAATAGCCTCTCTCTACTTCCTCAGGCACAACACTGCGATGATCAGAGCTCAAGGGATTTTCCCACTAAAGATAAACAGATTGCAAGGAAAGTCTAAATGGCTGTCGCTAATAATCTTACATCTCTCTGCACTGACTGACAGCAGAAAGGCTTTGAGCACGCTGTACGTAGCATAATCCTCCAATAAGCCTCTTCTATTCATCAAACTCTGTTTACATACATTTCATTGTCACCTCTGTGCAAACTACTGATAAACTATTGAAAAGCAAGAGCTTTTTAATACACTCTTCTATTAATATTGCTATTACCATCTTCCTTAAGTGGAGTTTTTCTTTGCTATTAACTATTTAAGCTCTCCCCAAGCTGTGTAACTGTGCTGGCTTTTAAAATGTTTTTCCTCTAGCCTTCCCCAAGTTTCTACTTCCAATATTATTCTGTGTTATGCAGCATCTAATGTTCAGTTTCAAGTGTATATACACCACCACCCTTTCACGGCTGTTAAGCACAACACAAACATTTCTACCCTAAGCTTGCAGTGACTGATTTGGTCACCCAGGAATATTAATAGAACATAACTATCTCTACATATTTACATCCAGAATGTATATATTCAATATCTGTAGAATAAATAATATTACTAGCAGCTATTTTTTCTGACAGCTTTTTTCTGACAAAGCAGTTTCCTTACGCAGTCAGCAAATGATGTTATCATCAATTTTGTTTCTACCCATAATGTTGTGGTAAGATCATAAAAAGAGTTTAGGAAATCTAATGTCACAGTAATATTAAGATTTCTGAAGGGAAATTCTGACTGATGGGCCAGATGTTATGAAAAATAGTCTCTCTAATTTTAATTGGGCTTCGAATTAATTTCCCAGATAATTCTTATTAGCATTCTTTCAAGAGAACCATTCTGCCACCAGCAGCCAGTGGGTAGCACAGTTTCCATGACAATCTCAAGAAGCTTGCTAAAAGATTTTTGACATTGTAATAAGAAGATACCAACACATTCAAACTTTATGCCCCCTTAAATTCCTCTCTTCTGCCATTTTACAATTCAAATCACTTCACCCACAACTGTGAATCTGGAAATCCACTTTTTATTAATTGTTGACTGCTTAAAGTCAAGATCATTCTGTTCTGAATGCTCGTAAATACACTATTAATATATTTATTCTATATGACAGGAAGCATTTGTCAGATTTACTGCTGTACAACATCCCAACTGTACAAAAAGCTTTGTGTACGTACATGCAATTTTCTTTTACTTTACAAAAAGGGATTCAGACTGCTTTAAAACCACAAACTGAAGGATCAGTTTCTCATCCTCTGCGTATACAACTTCCACTGCAGATGACAGTGATGTTTTAATTGTGAGACTTGCAAGACCAGACTCTAAGAAGACTGTGTGTAAAGTCAAGGGAAATGCAGGGTTCAAACACAACTGCCTTTGCTACGTCCTTGCTGCTATTAAACTAAGTGCCTGGGGTTTTAGGCACTAACCCAGCTGCTGCAGCGTACAGAGATTTAACTGATTTGTACTTTGGAAATACCCCAAAGTGGCAGACACTAACTGGGGATATTTGTTTCATTACAAGCACGATCAGAACCCACATTTTATTCTTGTGCAGACAGTCGTAGCTGCCAGAAGGGTAGTGCCAAGCCTGTGAACAACAGTGACATTTCGCAGTATGAACTTCCTTTAAAAACCAAGAACGTAGTCATACTTTTTTCCCCTTGCCTTTACCAACAATCAGCACCATAAAAATACTAATCTCTCCCAGGCTTTGAATGACTTAGAGAAGCCACTTCCTTCCCAAGCCCACTCTGCAAATGGAAAAGTTTTGGTTTTTCAGTTTGCCAAAACTGGAGCATCAAAAGACAACTGATTTTCTTGGAGAATCCATACCTTCTTGTGAGTGACTGCAGGCTGCTTGGCTAATTATGTCAGGGGTCTGGAAAAGGCAGGGGCTTCAAGCTAGCACTGCCCAATTACCTGACCTAAGACCACAGCAGTAAGGTATCGACATCCAGCATTCAGGAGGAAAACAAACCCAAGGAAAACCTACATCAGTCACAGCCGTTTATTTATTGACTTCGTCTATAGGGGCATTTGTTGTATTTTACATCCATTTGAAATTCAGAATTTATGCTTGTTTTTTGAGTGTTGCTGGGATAAAAATTGCAAGGGTTTATCATCCATTAATATCTCTCTGCACTGACAGTTAGCTAGCAGGACTTGAAGGAAGGATGAAGGACAAAAGAAGGAGAAAAAGTGCACAAGACATTAATCTACAGAAAATCCCATGAGACAGGGTCAGCACATTGGTCATTGTCTGTCTGAGGTGAGAAATTCAATAAAGTCAGAGAACAACAAATCTCCTGATGAATCTTTGTAACATCTTTCATTTCAATAACAACTTTTACGGCTGGCACAAAGGAAACCACTTTGTGATAAGCAGCTCTTGGAAAGTCCCAGACAACTGCAGTTGCCAGCCTCAAGATAACCAGAGATAGCTTGGTGCCTTGAAAAGTCTACCAAAAATTGTCACTCTCGCATAGCAAAGCCCCAGCTGTGCAGAATCAATTTCTTAACCCAAACTGTTTATTTGTATCACGACACTCTCAGGAGCCCCCACTGCATTTGGAGACAATTTTATTCCGTCATGCATTGCTATTGTTCCTTAATGTCATATGCAAAGATGCAGCCTGTTTCTGAACTAAAACCTTTTAGCACCACTTTCTTCCATGCAGAGCTCAGAAAGAGCCTGTGTTCCTTCAGCCCCTTCAAACCAAGAAGTTCAGCAAACGCTCCTTATCAGAAGTAGAATTTGAACAACATAAATTCACTCCTAACCATCATGATTCCTACAACAGTATCTTGCTGTATCTTCGAGGAACAGGCACCCAATAAAAAAAAGTATCTGGTGGCTTAAAATATAGATGCACAGTTAGTGCACAGACATACTTTTCTCCCCCTCCTACTTCAAACTGGTGGGGCAGGAAGCCTCGATTAGGGAACAAATAAAAGGGTCAGAATTTAATAATCTGACCTACTCAACAAAACTTTTGAAATGACATGAAGCCATGATGTCACATCTGCCCCTGAAAACCAGACCATTTGTTTTCTACAGGACCAATTGCCAATTTCTTGGGCGGCCTTAACTTCACACCAGCCAACAGTACCACACGCTGCTTTTCCACTGATGCATCTAATGCATGAGCTGAACTAATTCTCTACTAGGCAAGTCCTGAAGAAAAAAAAAAAGATGTCAAAGGCTGCATGCTCACAAAACATCTATATTAAAATGTTGGTGGCAACCTCTGGACAATCACCTATGCTGTGGCTACATGTAAGAAGCTCACGTAGGAGTCTTAAAATTAATTGGAGTTAACTCATTCTGTGATGTGCACAAATTAAATATTCCGATGAAATATTAAATGAATCCTGTGACTAAAAAAAAGCCCCTTTATGAATTAGCATACCACATTTTGTTTCCCCTGTAGTTTAAGCACACCTAATTAGTATTTTAGGTATAACAAGCACTTAACTCTTCATATACAACCACAGTTAACTGGATGGAACCAACCAGCTTTGCTTTGCCCAATGCCTCAAAGTATGTATCCTTTAACTTGAAGGTGCACAATGTGTAAGAATCTTGTTTCTCTGTTTGTGTTTTTCCTCACCATGAATCTTCTAATTTTATGTGGAACCATTCTAGAATTAAATAAATAAATGGAATAAAATTAATCTACACAGAAAAACATTAAAAGGCATCTTCAGAGAAATTTAAACAATAGGAAGGATGAATATTTAACAAACAGGCACTGAGGTGAGTACTACTCGACCTTCAGACTCTTTCCTGTCATAAGCACATCAAAAACTGTAATCTGACATGGCCAAGGCAGGCAACAAGTTGTGACAACCAGTTGGCAACTCTGCAGAATGTTATGGTATTCTAAAGCACAGGCCTATTTATATTCAGCTTGTCATTACTCAGCCCAGGTCATTAGATTATCTTCAGATTAAACATATAGATATGCCTATGGAATTTCATTAAATCCACATTAATTTTCAAGGACTATTTAAAACCCAAGACGGAGAAGGCCCAAGTACCTGTGGAGAGGCTGGTCTGACAGTGTAGCACAGGGCAAGGCTGGATCTCCAGAGGCAGAGAAAACCACAGAAAGCAGAAAGCAGCCCACCGAGGAGCAGGTGTGGGGAGTCCAGGCACACAGCAGCACAACGCAGCCCCTCTCCTTTGCACCCAGAGCTGCACAGCCAGCCCAGGTTTCCTAGCACTGCTGCATCACATGCCACAGGCAAAGCCTAAACTCTCCGGGAGCAGGTACGTGTGGTATGATATCTGAATGCCTAGAACAACAAGGTCTGACACAGTCAGGGCTTCAATTTGCAACCACTGCGGCGACTGCAAGATACAATTCTGGTAATTTAAAAGGCAGGCTGATTTACACCCAGCATAATGTATTCTTAAAAACTCAGGGTTCATAATGTACTCTTAACTATGTAGACTAAAATTTATGTTTCACTCGATTGGAAAAGAGCTGGAGACTATTTAAAGAACTTTAAAATATGTTAATTACTGCATATCAGCTGCTTCCAGTTCATCTTTGTTTTGTGGGGGTTTATCCTCCTTAAAAACAATAGGCACATTCAAATGCCAGCATATGGCATTGGCTTCAAGAACAGCTGCCCTTTTGGCTCTCCAAGGGGTCAGAGATAACTCACAAAATACTAAAACAACCTTAAGAGGGGTTCAGGTTATCTGTGAAACAGTTCATACTTCAAGCTTTTTGTCCAATTTTGGACTTAAGCTAAATCCTTTAGAATTCAAAAATTCCATAATCTTTACATTACAAATTCCTTCTAAATGGCAGCGTTAAAAAGCTTTTTCCTTTCATTTTTAATATTTTTCCTGCTTTCATTTTTTAATGGAATAAATCATTTAGCACTTGTGAAAGGCACCAGATCAGTAGCCCCAGAGACTCAAGTCTAATTAAGTTGCTTTCAGAGTATGCACCTTCCTTTTTCCTTTATTTAAACAGAGGATGGCAACCACCACACAGCCCTGAGGGTACCCACAATGGCCAGAAACCGCTTCCCGCTGAAGTCAAGGGTCCTGATCACTTCTGCTTTTCATTTTCACTTTTCCCAGACTATGAGAGAAAAGACAACAGGGTAACTTCACAGAGCACCCTTCACCAGCAGAAATGAACCCCTCGGTAAGGGAAGCACACCTCAGCTCTAAGCTACAATCCCAGACTGCGGCAGTGCAGCAGGGGACACTGCCTCCATCCCTGCTCTACCACGGACGAAAGACTTCCTAGTCCCAGTACCTTCCAAAAGAAAGCACAAACCACAACAACGCCCTCCTGATCGTGACTAGTTCTTTGTAATACTGGGATTTTTTTAAGCTAAACTTGTAACAGAATATGCTGAGCTGACCCTGGCATTACTGTAATACTTCTGCCACTGGGATCCTTTCCATTTCACCTCTTGCATCAGGTTGGGAAGATGTCAAACTGTTGCTACTTAAAGTCTCTTTAGGTTCTGAAGGATAGTAGCCACCATGAAGCTCTATGCACCTATTTATGTCTTATGACAATAGCATTAGAAATTAAAGGTAATAAAAAAAGGGGGGAGCATAAAAAAAGTGAGAATTTGTGTTACATGCACAATGTATCTCCGTGACGCTTCACCGAAACCTGCCCAAAATAAATGAACCCGATTTAATATTCTCGGTATGCAGTGGAAGCAGCAGCCTCAAGGAAAAGCTGGAACTGAAGCATTACTATAAATTGTTTTTTAGCACTCGTAATGGCTTGTCACTCAAAATTCCCAAGTGGCACCAGAAATCATTTCCTGTAGTTCTTACAGTATATAAATTAGTTTCTGCAATCTGCACAGAAATACGCTGTTTGCTTACTAGGTTCCTGTCTTAGGCATTATCTTCTGGTCCAGATTCTACAGTATTACTACAACTCTGCCTAACACATCCTAAGCCTAATGTTTAAGAGAGCTTCATTTAATGAGCCTTAGTGTTCCAAGTAAAAGCCTCACTATAATGAAGACAGTTATCTACCAGTGAAACAGGGGATTATTGTAGATGCAATTATCATCACACTACATTTATAGATACTCTTACTCTACAACAGACAATGACACTCATGCTAAAATACTGAGATAAACACCTTGGGACTGTTTTTATTTCAACAATACAGCTTATATATGGCTGGACAAACCAGCCCAAGAAGGCTACACCACCTCATAAGGAGAGCTAACGGCTAACACACAATGTAACACACAACAAATAGTGGTTAGCTCATACAGAGAAGAAAAAAAGCTTGGTTTACTTGCTGGAAGACATAGAAATTGGCCAACCTCTCTCACATAATTAGCTCTATTGATTTCAAGAGATTTAGGCTGAAGAGCCTTTAAAGGGGGGTCATCTCATCTACCTATAGCCATTTACAAAGTGGATCTCTACACGTGGGTTAGCATAAGCTCCTTTTGCAGCAGGCACCTATATGGGGGTTATTAAACTTCAATCCCATTTACAGCTTGTGGAGAGGAGCAGTCTAGATGGTTCTACACTGGGTTGAGTTCAGCCTCTTCCATTACGGGGAGTCTTGCCACAAAACTTCAGCCAGCTAAATCCTCCTGATAATCTTAAATCAACGCCTTGCCTACAACAGCAGCCCATGATGAACCTCGTACATGCAATCAAAGTGAGAAATGTTAAATGCACACCACGCCCAGAAAACTCCTCTACACACTCAAGCTACAAACAATGACTCTCATACATTCAAGGCAGAAGAAACTAAATTCAAAAGTCAACCCCAGGCTAAGTACACCTTTTAAAATATAAGCTGGCCTTCATCAAGTCAAAGAAAGAAGAAGACAGACACTTGGCCAAGTTTGGGAATTTGATGAGGGCTGATTGGTTGTTTTTCTCCCCCTTAAGTTGTGAGGTTAAAACCTCAGGCAAAATTCTAATAAATATCACAGTAAAACTATTGATTTGATTCAGTAAATGTACTAGGAAGAAAGTGAGCTCCAAATATGTGTTTTTCTCCATTTTGTTGTATAAATACATTTGCATGTGGATATTTTTCTTTCCTTCTTCCACTCAGCTGCACAAGTACATAAAGATGTAGAAATGCTGCACTGGAATTCTCTCTCTCAAGATGGTTATTTCATAAAAATGTTTTTCAAAGTTTACATTGGATTTTTTGCAAAGGAATAAATAGATTTGCCCTATCCATCTTAACTGTCACATGGGAATAAGCTCAATTTACCAATCCCACTGTCATAATAAATGTTAACTATATTCTGCACACACATCACTTTTCTTATTCTTACATGACTAAGAAAGTGAAAGGTGGAAGAAGAAAAATACTCCGTGTCCATAATAATCTGGAATATACAGAATAAACCACTCAGACTTTGCTGCTTTCCTGAAAACTCAACAGTGCCTCTCCAGCCATAGCTTTCAAGGCTACAGATTGGTTTGGAAAAACAACAGGGTCAGAGTGGAATTAGTTGCTATTAAAATGCAGAGTGGAGCAGATTATACCAGTCCCGCTCATTCTGGGTACCGCTTTACTGACCAAGGTGGTAGGACTGCGGGAGTCACCAGAATTAAAGGAGGAACAAAGTACTGTGCAATTCAGAAAAGAAAATACTTTGTCTGGAAAGCTGCCAGGCCCGATACAAAGAAAACAAATTGAAATAAGTAACTTCTATTAGGGAATTGGGCATGATGGGAGGTTAATCTAATGCAGCATACACTTTCCAGATCAGAAAAATCAAACAAGAAAATTGTGGATGCTTATATTCTGTAGAGTCATCATGGGAAGCTATTTGTGGAAAAAGAAATGGATGTGCAGAATGAGCATTTCCATTTTCTAAATTCGCTCTCAGTGAAGCCCATTTATTAAACTCCGGGAGCACCCAAAACTCAGTGAAACTTGGGGGTAGACACCTTTGACTTGAAATATTTACACTCAACTGCAGAGAAGCACTTCTGGAGTAAATCTGCAAAACAAAGAGCTGACACCCCAGACTTTGTCTGTACCTCAAAGGCATACAATGAAGTCAGCTGAAGAATCAATAGCTTGAATCATTCTGCTAGAAGGAGTGTTCAAGGCACTGAAGCCATTAGCACAAGATTAATAAAATGAAGATATTAACAGAGTAACTGGCAACCTCGTTGGTCTATAAATTACACTGCAGGTCTGAGTAAACACCATCTTTGACCAGTGAAGGCGTAAGGGTCGGTGTTTCAGGGATTTCAGGGGAGGTGGGAGTTTTTGCATTTAAGCACACATAAGAAACTGGCGATTCCTGGAAACAGATGTATTAATAATTAAACAGAGTTTCTGGGTTGAAAAACCAATCAATATTATTCATTAAGATTGGACAATCCTTGAAAAATTTACAGAAGCAGATTTCAGAGTTTATGTATTTGCACATAATTTCTATTTGCAACCCTCCTACCTGCCATTACTATATAAAATAATGCTAGCTTGAAGACTTTTTAAACTGCAGTTCCTCACAGTGTTACGTTTGAAGCCTGTAGTCATTTACAAAACATTCCTAGTTACCTACCAGAATTTTCTTTACTGTTCCTCTAGTCAAAGATTTAAGGGCTTGCTTTGGTTTGGGTTTGTTTGTGGGGTTGTGATCTAAATTTAAAGAATGTAATGAAAGTGAAATTTTAAAAGAAAAACCAATTGCTTTATGTTAGGACGTTGCTCCACAATTCTTACTAATTAAACTGGGTTTACTACTATTTCCTATGAATTCAATTGGGTTTTACTGTGCTAAGTATCAGCTTACCCTAAATAAGAAGAATTCTTGTCCATGTATGGCACTGCTACAACTCTTAGTAGCTTTCTTGCCTTTACAGTGATTTTTAAGACTTCATTTGGGGATGCTCTCCTAGTAAGATATAAAACCTTTCCTAGAGCAAATTACAAGAAATCATAGAAAATATGCTTTACAAAGCAACCATAATAACACACCAGTTCAGAAAGGTGGAATAAACCTTCCTCTCTACCACAAAAAGTTGGTATATAATGTGACCCTCAGCAAAAGAGGATAAATGCATCCTCTGACAAAGAGGATTCCTAACAAAAACAGACAAAGTATTTCCATTATGAGAGAAAAAATGCACTTATTAGAACATCTAACAACACTTATCTTCCTTCTGCAAACATTCTTTTAGCAATTGTGTTCACTGCAGAGGCCTCCAAACAGTGTATTGTTTTTTTACCTCTGGTTCTCTTGATAGGAATAGATCCAGAGCATGGCAGTATAGTACATCCATAACTTCCAAATCTGAGATAAAAAGATCGTATCTGAAGTCAGCAAATAAGCAAGCATGGAGTGCGACCTGTCCACGGGCAGGCACACCTCCACTGACACAATGGAATTACAACATACTGCTGATGCAAGCTCTGAATTGCTCCTAGAAAGCAACAGAATTTAGCCCAACTGTCAGCCCTTGTGCTCTAGAGAAACGTAGATCTAATCAGTACTGAGTCACAGTTCAGGCAGCTGCTGAGGCAGAAGAACACTGTCCAGCTAAGTGTGCTAACTAGACTTCTGATGGCCACCAACTTCACAGACAAAACACCTGTCTTCTGAGACAAGGAAATCACCCCACTCCCACTGGAGTGACTCTTCTACTCCTGAATGAGTTAGTCCAAGACAAATCAAGTATCCATCTGTAAACAGAAAGCTCATTGTTGTGTTACTAAATAGTAGGCCAGCAGTGGAATCTAATATTCCATGATATCACAGCTGGCCAAGGAAGCATTAACATCCTTACAGGAACTTTTAAATTTCCTGTTTATTTAAGAAAAAAAAAAATCAACTACATCCAAATATATTTGTGTACACATGTAGACCCACACATGTACAAGAAAAAAAGTACCGCAAATGGTGTAACTGCTGGGGTCTCTCTCATCTGAATGGTAACACCAGTGATGCGTGCAGGGAAATTGAGGTGTCTCAAGCATTCGGTTATTTTCATCTTTTCTTGGAAAAGCAACATGCAGTAAAGGAGGTTAAGCAATCAAAACATATCTAAGAAACCTATGGAAATGGCATTTATAAGTTTTTAAAAACCATTGTGCTGAAAGCCTGCTTCTCTGACAGCCATGGATTCTGTCATCATTTCTCATCCGAAGGCTTTTACCCTGCCTACTGATTCAACCGCATCCTTTGCGTTGGGTAAAAGGCAGTGCTAAAACACGTCAGGACAATCAACAGCCAACTTGAAACGTATACTTGAAATGTATACAAACTCATTCAAGAAGTTGCATACAGCAAACCACCAGGAGAACAACTTGCATTTAGACCCCGGAGCACTTGTTGCAAGCAGTCTAATGGGGCTTCGAGACAGGCACTGCAAGAATGGTGTTCCTCGGGAAGCAGAAGGGAATTGTGTTGGACAAACAGGCTGCTTCCGGACTTCTGGAAAATGAGATCTTAGGAGAATATAAGGATGGTAACCTTACCTTCAAAGCACACAAGAAACAGGAGTTTAAAATTTTCATTAAACACAAATACTACGAATCCTGAGCTTAATTTGTGAACTGGAAAGAACCATACACACACCATCCAGAACAATTTGACAGTATCACAATAAAGTCAACTATTCCACCAGTGAACAACTCTCTACAACTCCCTGACAGGAGGCTGGAGCGAGGAGGGGGGCAGCCTCCTCTCCCTGGTGACGTGTGACAGGGCCAGAGGGAATGGCTGCGAGCTGAGCCAGGGGAGGTGCAGGCTGGAAACACTTCACTAAAGGGTTACCAAACATCAGAATGGTCTGCCCAGGGCAGTGGTGGAGTCACCACCCCAGGCCTGGTGCTCAGGCACACGGTTCAGTGGTGAGCTTGCAGTGTTGGGTTGAAGGCTGGACTGGGTGATCTCGAAGGACTCTTCCAACCAAAGACATTCTGTGACCCTGTGAACCTACAAAAAGGATCCAATCTATACATACAGCCTGTTTGGTGTATAGACAGCAACTGTGAACTGCACAGGGACTTGGCCATCTCGGAAGAAAACAAACTCACAAATTTGAAGAAAATCCAAGCGAAAGAAAGCATGCTGAAGAAGCAGAATTAACTTGAACACAAGTTTCAGAGAAAGACATTTTACCAGAAGTCAGCACTTGAGCAGGACCACTGTCCCTTTGATGAGATTCTTCAACAGGAGACTCCAGTGCCACGGAGCGAGACTGCCTCCACTTGCAAGGGTTAACTTGTTACTTCCTGGGATCTTCAGGAAAGTGGATGGAGTTGGTGGGGAAAAATGCATTTTCATTGCCACTTACACTGCCTGACATTTTAAGTGCTCTCTGAAATTTGGCTATTACACAGTTTAAGACACCTCTTTAGCAGCCACCTAGTTTGTTGGGGTTTGTTTGTTTTGTTTGGAGGTTTTTTTGTTTGCTTGGTTGGTTGGTTTTTGGTTTTGGTTGGTTGGTTTTTTGGGGTTATTTTGTTTTGTTTTCCCCAAAATCTCTTTGTTTCATCTGCTTTCAAAACCCACAATGTTTAAAAAGCAGGATTAATATAGATGTAAAAGCAATGCTCCTAGGAAAAAAAAAATAAAAGAAAAAAATCAAGATTTTACCAGAGTCTGGGAAAATGCACCAAAAAAAAAAAGTCCTCACTGGACCATAAGCACATCTGTCCACGGGGCACTACTGCAGGATTTTAAACTAGTTACTTTTTCATTCAAATTCTAACTGATCGACTGCAACCTTGTTTGTATCCCCAGTTAACCCATTTCAGTTTAGATTTTGGTTTTGAAGCTGCTATGGCAAGTTGTAACAAAACCATCCTAGACATGAGCTATCTTGGAAACGGGCATCCTGCAGGGCACTGGGAAATGTTACATGGCCAAAACACCATGTTCAAGTCTCAGTTTTCCTAAAGGCAAGTATTGCAAGTGATACTTCCAGCTGTCCACCTAAGGAGAATATGAGACTTCCCTTTATCAAGGAATTCTGTTTAGTTTCTTTTAAGGTCGGTGGAAAGGGTGGGAGTTTCTTCCACCTTGTGTTGAACTGGCCCTTGTAGGTAAATTGCTTGAATAAACCCTGCTTGTTGGATGGTAACTGAAAGAGCTTGGGGAATTTTGCCAGTTCTGGGTGTCGAGAAGCTGGGAGAAAATAACATCTGTTCTCATCAGATAGCAGAATAGCAAATTCAAAGTCACTCAATAAATTGGTAGCACGGATGGTAAACAGAGTAAGAGATGCATTAATTTATTCTTTTTTAAGTAAAAATAAGGGGGGTTTATTATTTTTATGTAGCAAAGCTAAGCTGCTATGTCCTTACACTGTTACCATTTTTTTCTGTCATAAGTTGCACTGTCACAGTTGGCTAAAGCTCCCTCTTTCTCTGCACCACATTCGCTGTGAAAACAGCCAGACAAGGATGTGGCTACACACTGACATGTGACAACAGCCTGGCTCAGCTAGGTGCTGGCAGAGCACGAGTTTTAAAACGAGACAGACAGCAGAGAACACACTGCTAGGTATTTGACACGGTGTTTTATACAACCCCTTTAATAATTACATTATCTTTTACGGATACTTTGATTCTTCTTTCCCATCCCCTTCTTTAGGCTTCAGACCCAGTTGCTTACATGGTGACATGAGAGAAGTAACTCCACAGATGTGAGGCACATAACCCTTCTTGATCCTGATCTGGCCCGGGGGTACCCAGGGCAGAATTCTGAGGCAGCAGAGGGGATGGAGGAAATGAGTTACTGCTTTTTCTACTGATCTGCCCAGACCATTCTGCTCACTTCCCAGCCCCACAGTGCCTCAGACGTATGAACTATTGCAGCACAGCAATGACAATCATTTATGCAAGTCCAACAGAGGAAAGAATTTAGAGCAAGACCTTTGAGTACATTCACAGTGACTGAGAAGTCAGTTCAGGGACTCTCTGTTATGTGAAAAGAATGCAATAAAAAGAAATAACATCTATATGTAAATATATATCTCCACACCTTAAGGTTTTTAACGTAAGGGAAAAAATCTCAATACACAGCAGCTCCTACCAGGGCTGCCTTGTTCTCACTTTCCCATAAAGACCATCTATCTTTTGAGTAGCTGAAAGGGTGCAAATGCACAGTACCTGCACAGATGGATTTATTAAAGTTTTCCTTAACCGGACAGTTAAAATGATAATCCAATTGCTAGAGAAGCAAATATCCGGAATTATTTTCCAGTGAATCTGTGCTGACACAGACAGTATTGAGTACTCCCTCCTTCCCAGACTTTCTATCCCTAGGGCAGCTAATTGACTTTGTAATGGAAGTTACACAGATCCTCACCTGACAAAACTAGCCACAAAAGCTATGTTAAATGAGCAAATCTCTGCGTCTTAACCTGCTAATAAGCTTATTGCCTACTGCTGTCCCAACACTGCAAGCATACCTGTATGAGTAAGAATTCTCAGTATGTTCTCAGCTTCAGCACAACCACTCACCGCCTAAAACCTGCTCACACAAAGATAGCAACAAAGTGTAATCAGAAAATCTTTGGTGAGCATAACAAAGTATAATTATAAAAATGATAAATAACGATCATGCCAGTTTTAATTTTACCACTCGCCTCATTATGTTCACAAAACCTGGGGGGCCAGGGATTACTGTAACCTACACTTAAGTCCACAGAGCTAGCAACTACAATCAGCATGTTGCACTGGTGGCAGCTGCACAAGGAGCACTTTCTGAATGGCTCATGGATTGTCCATCAATTCCTGTCGATGGGAGGGGGTAAACACGCAGCCACGTGGGACACAGTTTGTAAGGACACTCTTATTACATCATCTGGTACCTGGGTGCTTTTTTGCCACAGTCAATGTCTCTTTCTCTACAGTATGAAGACAATCCCAGTGTTTGACCAGGTACTGCAACCTTCTGCCAGACCGTAACAGCAGCTTTGTTTCCCTCTTCACCTCAGAACACAAATAGGAACATTACTTGAAATTTCTTTAAGCTTTTTTGTGATGTTAATTTTTAGAAATGCTGCCAATGCGTTTTTAGCAGATGGTTTGCTACCTAATGTCTCTAGGCAAGGCAGAAGAGCTTTAATCAATATAATCACAAGAAATGTTGAGAAATTACATGCAATTGTACAAAATCAAAGGCATTTCCTACATATCGTCGAGCAGATAAAAACGTATTGACATGTTGTCACTGCAAGGAGCCAAGGAATGTTTCACATGTTACGACATGAAATTTCCTTTTACGTGTTTTCAAGTCTCCAGGCTTCCTCACAACAAGGAATTTTACTCTTTCATAAGCTAAAAAATTCTCCACCAACAACTTACTACCTAATCATGAACAAAGAATCCAGAGCTGAACAAATAAAAAAATCCACCCTTCAGAGCTAGAATTTGCAACAAAACGATTGACCTTTCCTTACTTCTTCAAATGAGAAACCACTGGCTCACAATTCACTCTCCCAGAGCACAAAACCTGTCTGAAACCTGATTCTCATGCACTTCAGGCATCAGTTCAGTCCTTTGCATTGCCAGGCTGCAGGAGCTTGTTCCTGATGCCACCATACTAAGGTACTATGCAAACACGCTCCCACTGGCTCTTATCAGGTCCTCTCTTCAGTGCTTGCATTATTACTTATGAACTCTTCCATGTTAGCCCACATCAGACAGTGGTGAGGACCCGTCCTGCCTTCAAGACAAGACATATGGATCCTCAGTGTAATCACTTAAAACCCCATATATTTATTGAGAGATACAATAAAAAGAATATTCTCTCTCTATATTAAATATTTGCATGTATATTTCCATATTCTTTTGCACACAAAATTTTTCTCAGTACTTACGTTAAAATAGGGCAGTAGAATTAGCACTATGGAGGTGCTTTTAAACTATCTTCATGTAAGAAAGACATAATCTGGGCTGTAAAACTCATGGATGTTGATAGAATTGCATTTATACAAAGTATAACAATAAATCAATGAGATTAAAGTGTTTCTGTAGCAAAAGCGTTCTTGCTACAATGCCTGCGTTTAGAGAAATGAAAGTGGCAAGTGGGAATGATCTATCCAAGCATAAGTCTTCTGTCATCATTCTGATACTGCTTTTTCTGGCCTTGCTGCTTTTAGTGCATAAATTCACTGGTCTTCCCGGTGTTATGCGCGGCTTTATACATCTTTTTGGAGCTTGCGGGGGTTTTTATTGGTGGTTTGCTTGGTTTATGTCTAACAGTTTGAAATTAATTTTAAACTTAAATAGTTTTACAACCATCTTGAAGTATCAGCTAAACAAAAGCTTAAAATATCTCATTCGATTACATCTAAGTTTAATGATGTCATAATCCTTTATGGTTGACATCGTGTTGTGAGGATACAGAGTACTAACTTTACTGCCTGGTGAGAAAGCAAGATCAAAACTATAACACTGGAGACCAACAGCAATACATTTTGGCGCCAAGAGCAGTATCTCTCAAGATATTCTGATGGTATAGAAGCCAAATATTTCTTACTTCATTGAAGACACTACATGCGTTAAAAGGTCTTTATAAACTAAATCAAATTTAGATAAAGTCTTGCATTTTTGAATGCCAGATGTAGTTTTAATTAGCAAGCAAATAATAGTAATATTCTACTAGATGTGAAACTGAGAGTGGCAAGGAAGTAAAAGGCTTTTGGACTAGAATCAGAAATGGTGCATTGTTACTCTCCACTCCATGGAAACTCAACAGCACTACTTTTATCAGTTCAATAATGCCAGTGGAAACTCATAGTTGGCACTTAGTAACTGTAGTTTTATGTTAACTAAAGAGGGACAAATATTCAGGTTCTCTTATGAAGCCTTTAGCTTTTTCCATAATTCTCTCCTCCCTGACCCTCCTCATCCTCCACACTGTTACACATGAAGTAAACACATCTCATCAGAAATACCAGAGAAAGTACAGCATAGCACTCCCCCACCCTTCTCCCGAGCAACTGAAAACATTCCTGTTAGCACAAGCAGAAGAGGGAAAGGCTGGCATCTGTGATCATGCAATATACAGCTGGTAAAATTATAAATACCTCAGTGAAAAAAATCAAACAAATAGAACAAAGTTATTTTAAAACCTATTCTGTGCTCTCTTCTGCAAGCCCTATTTAGTCTGTGCACAAAGAAATCCCAAAAGGTGTTTTCTCTAACCATAACTTTATTGACATGATAATCCTGTAACGGATGGGTACAGACTCCCCGAGTCTGCTGTGCTGGAGAAGTTTATCTGACAGTTTTTCTTTTACCTACGCCATGCCAAACCTTCATGCAAAAGCCTTTGGCAAGTCATGACTCGATGCAGAAAGAAAAGCTTCAAAGGAATTTGAATCCACTGTGAAAGCAGGGACAGGTAATTTACTGCATTAGTTGGATGATTCATGAAATAGATCTCTAGCTAGATCCAGATTACATATGGGCAAGTTACACAGTCTAAAAATCTAAATGATCTCCCTAAAATGAAGAGTAGAATGACCATTTATCTATGAAGGAAAAAAATACAGAAATACTATCTCTTATACTCTTCAGAAAGCTGCTTACAGGAATCCTCTTTTCTCAGAGATCACCTGTGACAGTTCTAATAAAAGAAAAATTCACATTTAAAATAAGGGGTTTAAGAGGTAGGAAATAGCAAAACCAAAACTACAATAAGATTTCCACACCTCCACTGACATTACCTACACAAGGTCACCGAGATCACAAATTTTCAAGATACAAGCAGAGAATCAGACAATTCTGCGGCATTTAAGATGTGCTAATTATAAGATGCATGTTGGGAGAGATATCTGATCTCACGCTTCAGAGCTCACGTCGGTCTCAAATACGCGTCAGGAGACCAAGATCCGGGGTGGGAGAACAGGCATGCCCCCTACAAGACACTCTGATGTTTGCCTGCTGCAGGATTCACACTCTCTCTGGGCTGTTACTAACAGGAGAAGAGAAGCCCTTCCATCTGACTCATCTAGCAACTCCAGTAGTGAGTCAAACCTGCCACCAACAGTCTGGATGAATTTAGCTGGATCAATTCTGTGTACCCCTCTCCTCTGCCCAGCTCCTGCAGATCTTACCCATGCTGAGGAAGATCTCCAAGTGAAGGGTTCTGTTACACATGTTCACAGCACGGGTCACAAGACAGCTGGCACTTCAGTAGAGGTCACAGTGTTATTATCATGGAGACAACAATTATTTGAAGTCATATAAATTGAGAATATAGTAAGAATCCAGTATGGACTTGAGAAGATATGCTGGCATTTTAAAAGCAGAGAATGTCAAGGTAGTAACTTAGACCTTCTATCTCTATATTATAAAGAAGAAATTAGAATGCTCTCATTTATTCAGTTTTCAAAGGCAATTAGAGGAGGTGCTGGAGAGCTGTAAGAGTTGCCATTCAGGTTTTGGCTCCTAAAGATGTCTGCCCTTGCCTCAGGAAACTCAGGCTATCATGTTAAAAATAGCACGTTGGTTAGAAAGCACCAGTTGAGCAGAGAAAAATTATGAAGGAAACCAAGACAATGTTGTTACACAGAGACACATCTCCACTGCACAAATGCAGTCAGAATGCATTTAATGGTAACAGCAGCATGAAGACAGCATTATGTTTCAGCTACCTGACAATTTCAGTGTCTACTCAGTGTATCTGTCCACACTGTCCCACCAAACGACCTGTTACTGAGATATTTCTCAAGTCTGTAAAACAAACAAGCCCAAAGTTTCTAAAGATGTAGCACTGGAAGGCCAAGAGCAGCACCCAAAGATTCCTCCACAGATGATGGAAGTGTCATTGGACTCTAATCATAACATGGCTTAGTGAACAAAACAAGGTAGTCTAGAAGACATTACTAAATTGAAAAAAAAATAATAAAAAAAAAGGCAGGGGAGAGGAAATTAATACAGCAGACATGAAAAAAATCATCTTGAAGAAGGCATGACAAGACACAAAGTTAGTTTTCACTTTTGCACTAGACAGAAATTTAATTTCACCGAAGAAGTAGTTTTGTGAATTGTGGACCAGTAAAGCACTTAAAATCAGCAGCCACAGGGGACTCAGAGACAGTTAGGAGACACCACAGCAAGCTGTGCTAAATCCAGTCTGGGGGCCAAGCCTAACTAACAACATAATCTGGCTGCAACAAATGAGGATGCTACGGATGATTCCTGTCCCGTTACATCCCCTGTCACCCTCCATAAACTCAGGCTGATGATCAAGTTCCTGGGCCGTTCTAATGTAACCAAGGATTCCCCCTCACCATATTCAGGAAGGCAACTAAGCCATCTTCCCAACTTCCATCACTGTCTGAGCCTGATACTTTTTAAACTGCCAGATTTTCCTTGTGTATGAAGTCCCTACCATTCAGACGGGGGATGCTGGCTTATCCCATCGTACTGCAGCTTATGCATGCTTCCGTAGTTCAGTGTTGATAGCAAGGCCTTTCTGCCAGAATTAAGCTGAACTGCTTCTGTGGTTTGCCACAGGCAAAGGAGCAATGTTAGGTAGATGCAGGCAACAATTTCAACCCTATTTTGCCCCTACAATTTTTTTAACATTTTTTTTCCCCCAGCAATTTTGGCCCTAGAGACAATGGAGAAACCACACAGCTCAAGCCAAGCTCAGTGATAAACAAGTGTTTGTAGTCTCTTTTTATAATACAATGGAAAGCCTCATGTTTTGCACACGTGCACTTGGCAGGTCCAGATCCCGTACGACTGGATGCAGAGTACTAGACTCTTTCATAAGCACTCAGCTCAGGTAGGAAAAAAAAACCAACCACAAACTGTATCAGCCACAAACAAATACCCTGGGATGTGATTCTAGAGTTTTGTCCTATTCCTTAAACACAAGAGTAAGTACCACTCGCAGGACAGAGCCAGCTCTCAAAACACAGTCTTCTTGAACTCAACACAGAATAGCACTTTAGCATTTGATTCAGAAGTACGGGGTGTACCTTGTGTAGAGCCACCTTGTTCTGACCCAGTAAGCAAAAACAGGCCCATCACATCACACAGTCACCTCAGCACCAGGCTCCTCTGAGCAAAGGCTCTTTTGAGTGTTAGGCCCTGAGAGAAGTCACACCCACCACTGGTCTCTTTTCCTTTCTCCTATACACAAGAATTAATTGGCAGATCACAAGCAAGCCCAGGGCACGGTATGCTCAAGTGGAGGGGTGTTTTTATGTTGTACTGCCAATGCAGATATTGCCATGAGAGAACATCTCTCTGGGACCCAGCTGATCTTACACGATACAGAATTGCCAGCAGTTATGCATAGGGCTTGCTTTACAGTCCTTTTCATATGTATTTATCTATAGTCTGGTCATGTAGAAAGAACATAATCATTAGTACTAAAATGGGCATAATAGTCTAGCAGAAAAGTCAAAAGACCTAAGTTTGAATCTCTGCACAGTTGCAGGCTGCTTGTGTCAACCTGAGCAGCATTTTCCAAAGTGACACCTAGTGAGGATAAATGAAGCACCGAGCTGAGTCCAGAACCTTAGGCAGAACAGCTATCTCCATCTCTGCACAGCCCATAAATCATCTGCTCAAAGATCGTAGTACACAATGCGCTCCTTTCACTGAAGCTCTGCCATTATGCAGAGATAACAAACGTCAACAAAAATGAACTTTTTCAGAGAGAAAAGGTAAAATTCTCTAGCTTAGCAGTAAGAGAACTTGTGGAGGGCACAGAAGGCACAGATTCCAGCCTCTGCTCCCGATTAATTTTTTAACCTTTTGTTGAAGACTTTCATGGAAACTATGGAAATTGTCTAGATTGAAGGAATCAAAATCCAGGTCGATTCCCTCCCTAACTACAGAGCTACCATTCACTCTCACTTTGCAGCCAAATTAAACTTTTCCTGTCCCTGGCTCAAAACACTCACCCTAAAACAAACAAACAAACAAACAAACAAACAAACAAGCAAACAACCCAACGGCCATGCTGTTCCTAGTGTAGAAACCTGCAGAATTAAGAGAGCAATCTCTTTCTTTTCCTGATTGTCAGCTAAACAAGCAAATTTCATTCTGAAAAAATAAAACTTTCATCATGAAAGGAATCGTTCAATCTCCAGTAATAGTTTCCTTAACAAGGCCAGCCTACCAATCCTCACTTTCAGACACCGTGTCCTAACCAGAGAAAAAAAAATCCTCAGTGAAAGAACCACCAAGATAACTAAAGATATTAAAAGTATAAAAAGTTAACTTTGCTAATAGTAATAATTATCAAGTTGTAGTCAACATAACCAACATCATTAAGCCTTCAGTAGATGGTCCTTGAAATACCTTCACCTCCAGGCAATGCCTGAAAATTTACAGCAATTTAAGTCTTCTATTTGAAATCACTATATTAAGGTTTCTTTAGTGCACCCATTCCTAAGCATGGAAGAAGATGAAAGTTAAATTCAAATTAATCTGCACTGACACGCAGCTATCTAGAATGACTCGAGAAGTCACATCCTAAAGAGAAAAAATAATAGGATTAATTCTGCACATCTTAGACATCCAAGTAGTTCCTTCTCTTGCAATTAGCAACATTTGGACAGCAGGTCTCTCTGCTTGTACAGAGACTGAAGACAGGGCCTTCTGGAGTGGAGCAAGAGCTGTGTTCCCAGGGCTGCTGTCGACTGCTGATTTGTTTCTCAGTGGAATAAATGCACTGCACTGAGTGATAAACATGCCTAATTGCTTTTGAGCTTGAGAGCTATAAGCTGGGGGGATTTATCAATTAATTATTCCCAAAAGGAAAGTACCACAAGAATAAGAGCCATGGTGGAGTGGCCATGCGTAGTCTAGCGAGGCTGACTTTATGGAACCCAGCTAGCTAGCCAGGCTGCAAAGGATACCTATCACAAACCAGATGTTCTTCCTCGTGTTTGAGATCAAGAAATAAACAAGGGGGAGATATCAAAAATGTCTACCCATTTGTCTACCCAAACGTATTTACCCAAACCTTTAGATGGCTAAAATCAAGAACCTGGGTTGAACTCTTTCCAAAGTCAAAATACACAATTTCTGAAAGCAATTAATTCCACCCTAACACCAGTGTTAAGACACAGAGAATGAATCACACACTGAAGCTCTCTCCCTCCCACAAGTGACCACAGAGGGTGATTAGATAGCCACCTATGGGGCACCTACCATTAGCTGAAGTAAATCCCCAGAGCAAATCATTCTAAGCAGCAGGCTGAGAGGTAACAGATACATCTCCTCTCTTACAATTCTTCCCAAATAAGCCCACACAGTGCTTGACATATATGACAGCTGATCCAGCAGCTTGCAATGATGAGGGATCAAAGTCCTAATACAACACAGATGTCTTAGTTATCATCCATTGATCTTAACAAAGCATTCACTTGGTCCAGAAATTAACTCTCTGCTTACAACTGCAACTTAGACCTACTCTATGTATTAAATGTAAGTAATGTATTAATTCTGTTTAGGTCCCAAGGTGGGTGGGGGTCGAGAGGAAAGAAGGGACAAGGAAGCAAGTTCACTTTATAGACTCCATAATCTTTGAAAACAGTGCTGGAATGCAAGCATTACCTGATTGAAACCGGAAGGCTGAAAAACACTAAAATGACCTTGTGCAGTAAGATGAACGGCATGGCACGCGTGAGGTGTCTCAAGGGATACCGGCCTAACCAGCACAGGCCTTTGCAAGAAAAAGGTTCACCTTATCATTTGTAGGGGCCTAAAGCTAGAAACAGTAGTTCCTCTCTTCTTGGTAATGTTTTTAGTCTTGTCATCGTTATAAATGAAGTACCTGACTGCCTGCTCACGTGATCTTCCAACTGCACAAGCAACTTAGGGCAGTTTTTTAGTGACAGAGACAATGCCTGATGCATTATTAAGATGAATGATGTGCTGTGATTTGTCTGAAGTACTACTGTATTGATTTGAATAAAATGACAGCGTTTGGGTTTTTTTGAACCGGTGTCTTGTGAACTCGACAGAACCTACTGCTTGCAAATAAAATTGAGAAAAATTGATTTCAAATCCTAGGTTGGAGCCACATAGATTTCATTTAACACAATATTCATTAACCCCAGACCTCTGAAGTGTGCTTTCTGGTAATAAAGCTCAATGTCACTGGATTATACATGTGCCACACACCTTTATTAGACATAAAACAGACTGCATCTGCATAAAAACATCCCTCTGGTCTTTTCCTTGGTTTCTTTCACACACGCACAATTAATCTCAAGAAATCCACCATCTTGTTTGCAAACTCAAAAAGAAGTGGAAACCAGAAGTTTCTCTCTTTAGGTTGCCTGCTAGCATAAAACAAGCCTCCTACTAAAGATCTGACAGATGGTGACAGCGGGGAGAATCTCTACAGTCCTAGCCAGGTTAGCATTCAGATGTAATGGACACCACAATCACCACAAGGCTTTGCCATAAAAATGTATGCATATTATCATCATTGTAAAAAGGTAAAGTGACTTGGCCAAAACCATCTGATAAAACTGTGGCAGGCTGGAGGACAACAATTTATGATTCCCGGGCTTAAGCTCAAGCTCCACCATCACGCTTCCAGTTCACAAAATAGTGCTTGCAGCGGTGGGTATTGCCCAGCTAGGCTGCAGTGCTGCCACTCCTGCCCCAAACCGCCTACCGCACAAGCCAGTATAGAGAGGATTCTTGCACAGCACGCCCGTAGGCTACACATCACAGAACAAACAGTGAGGAAAGAAAGAAGCAGAAGAGTTACCACTCAAGCAGAGGGGACACACATGCTCTTATTCCACTTTCAGGACCCAAAAAGCGTGTGCAGAGAAACTATTATCCTTCTGACGTTCGCAGAAGCGTGAGCACACGGCAGTGTAAGATTTGCAGTACAGCAGGTACACACTTGTGCATTCCAACTTTTCCACTCCTGGCCAGTACCAATACCAGTATTTCCCTTTCTACACTGTTCTTTCCAAACACTAAGCTTTGAACTTTTCTTATCTGGAAATTTCTTTTCAGTCTGTTTTTTTTTTTTACGCTGTGAAAATGTCTTTTTAAAAATGCATACTTTAAAAAGCATTTTATGTGCAAGTACCTCTTATTCTTTCTCATTTCCAGTACAATGATAAAATGTTACAAGACTGCAATTTATATGCTTAAGGATTTCCCAGATGGCATATAATTAAACAATTCAATCAGAAAACAAATTAAAATGAAATATTAGTGGAACCCCGTGTGTAAAATGCGTCAGTTAAAGCTCTCTGGTATTTGCAGGATATCCTGTGGAATGCAGGATAATGCTAATTTCACGCCTGTTCAGCGCTGCAGAACATCTGAGCTCTTGACACATCTCGCCATTATGAAAAATAAGTGGTCCAAGGAAAAGTTTAATAGCAAACTACAGATGACCCTTATAACCTTGTCCAGAACCATTACCGGAGCTTGTTTACCCAGTTCATGGCAATGAATCTCAAACTCGTAATTTCTTAAAGCTGACCTTCAGGTTCATCCCAAACCCAGTCAAGCTTGGGATATTCCTTCCAGTGACTTCAGCGAGCTGGGCACCATGACCCAGAATTCACAGCATCTCACAGTGCTAAGCAAAATCTCATTAAAAGAACACCTTGTTCTGCAATCTGTCACAGGAATTCCTTGTGAACCCCAATTAACAGGGTCTGGCATGTAAAAGCACAGGAAATCCACTCCGGGATAATGATAACCTGATTTTTGTCTTACTTAAAGACCAAGTGCTTTCAATAGGGTATAAGAACTTTGTAAACTTTATTATTTTTTTCCCCTAAGTATATTAACAAACTGTTTGCTTAATTATTTTTAGTTTACTTTCTTCAACTTTCATAAAAAATGTTACTTCAGGAAAATACATTCTCATGTGGTTTATGCATAGTCACAAAAGAAGTTCAGGCACTAATCCATGCTATACTCTCCCCTGATTTAAGCATACCTCTCTCTACTACTCTGAGAAGAGCCACTGATCAAAGGAAGATGTCAATACGAACATTGTTATTTTCCTTGAAAAGAAATGAGTATTTGTGCTTCACATCAACAAGCCTGAAAGAGTTATGTTCCAGCCTCATACAGAAAGCTCATCAATTTCATGTATCTAACTCTTAACAGCGCCTTCTGAAAAATCCCTGCCCTCATACATGCTTCCACAGTGCACTCCACTGGCACACAGACAGGAATATATTTCCGTTTTAAAATCCATCTCAGGAAGCAAGAAAAACTTAAAGACTGCATGACAGAACTTAAAACTCTCAGGAGCTACGATATAACTCATTCTCCTGGGGGGGGGGGGGGAATTAATAATAAAAAAAGGTGGGAATTTTTTACAAATTTACCAAAAAGGACAAGTCTATTTGA